>FMBT01000675.1:0-25606 GCA_900095095.1 Fragilariopsis cylindrus CCMP1102
AAGGTATTGAATTTTTCCTTACTTTTGAAAATACAAATATTGGTGTTCCATCAGACGAGGGTGCTACTGCTGAGGATGGTACAACACCAATAACGAATGATGACCTGTACGAATATCGTGAAGATTTAGCCAATTTAGCTTATCGCTTAAAGGGATTGTCACAGGCAAGTCCATGGATTGCCGAACCCAATTCGATATCATCGTACAGGAATGTAATGGAAGGATTACGTGACTACTTAAAGGAATTTGGTTCGTCAAAAATCGGGAATGCAGAACTTAGCGAAGATGATGGATGGCCGACAAGTAAAGAGTTCTTTTATTATACTCTTCAACAGTATGTAAATCCTCGTGGTGGTCCCGGTAGTGTTTATTCACAAGATGTTGCATTCGACAATAATGGTGTTGTTGAAGCAATTCGAATCAAGAGTATGTATGTAACATTAGTCAAAGATGATCTACGTGAAGAAGGAAAATCAATTGACGATGCTGAACGACAAATTGATGCAATGGACGATACACGTATTTTGATCGATAGTTGGACGGATCTACCCTCAAATAGATTTGTTTTTTGTGCAAAATTCTTTCGAATTGAAGGATTTGCATGTATTAAAACAGGTATGTTACGTTCGCCAACAATATAAGTCGTATGCGTCTCTCTCTCTTTCTTTTCTGATACCACCACTCATTCTCCCACTCACACGACGCTAATTCAACTGTCCATCCGGCACTTTTATCCTAATTTATAGAACTGATTGTCAACATTGTTTTGGCTGTCATTGCTGTATCGCTGATTGTCCTCCTTACTTTACCAAGTCTTGTGACGGCATTCTTGATCACGCTCAATGTTGCATTTTGCCTAATCGAAATTTTAGGCTTTATGTGGGCATTAGGGATTGCAATTGATGTTACTAGTGTCATTAATTTGGTATTAGCAGTGGGACTTTCGGTCGATTATAGTGCTCACGTTGGTCATTCCTTTATGATGAAGGGTGGCTACAGCAGACCGAAACGTGTCATCGAGGCATTGGCTGATATGGGTTCGGCTGTATTAGCCGGTGGAATGTCTACATTCCTAGCAGTTGCGGTACTATTGTTCCTCAAGTCATACGTGTTCTATGTCTTGTCGAGACAATTGTGTGTCACGGTCATCCTTGGCCTTGCACATGGATTGATCTTGTTGCCTATCATGTTGTCTTTGTGGGGGCCGAGACCATTCGGTGCTGCAACAAATCCTGTTTACGAAGAAATTGCTGTTGTTGAACACGATAAGGATGCGAATGGCGTTGTCGTCGCCAGCCCTGTTATGGACAGAGGTGTTGGTCGGGCTGTGGAGGTTAGATCTATTGACTCGTCGTCAAGCCGTGACAGCGATTCTTCGCTAGAAAAGATGTTCACTGACGAAGACAACGAGAGTCGTCAGCCAAGCGAGGAACAAAAGTCCAAGAAAAAGAACAAGAGCAAAGGCAAAAGCAAGAAGTCGAAGTCTAGTAGTAGAGGGGTTGACGACGAGGGTGACGTCGATGCCTCCTTTTTCAAAAGTACGAAGAAGAAAACAAAGAAAACAAAGAAAAAGTCGAAGGCATCAAGGAGTATTGAGGATAGTGAAACGCAGAAACCCATTTCCGAGACAATGGATGACGATGACGACGACGAATCGTTCAGCCAACAACGAAGTGGTATCATGCGTTCTGGTGTACCACTCGATGTCTTCCCTAGAAAGAAGAAAAACAAGGACGGAAGCAAGCGCAGCAATTCGATATCGTCGTCACAACGGAGCAAGAGCACCAGCAAGCGCAGCAAATCCGTATCCTCATCAACTAGAAACAAAGGTGACAATACCAGCACATCGGTGTCAAAGAACGAGGAATTGTTGTCCTCACCACCGATATTCGAGAGAGCCAAGTCGCTAACTACTCCACATACCTCACCACCGATATTCGAGAGAGCCAAGTCGCTAACTACTCCACACAGTCGGCATAACCTAAGAAGTTCTTCACCCCATAGCGCACGATACAGTGCAAAACCTCATTCCTTGCGAGGAAGTAAAAGAAGTGCACCATGGTACATGGCTAGTCAAGATTCGGATGATTCGTCGACCTCATCATCTGAAGATTGTGACGACTCTGTCATCGATTCTCTATGCGAAGAATGGACAGAGCGCTCTGTAGGGGATCCACACTTTTGGGCGAAAGAAGACGACGACAACGAAGGGACCAACAAAACTAAAGATACTGTCTTTTCAGAAGATCTTTCCTCCTCCAGTTCTGAAGAATCGCAACCTAAATGGAAAGTGCGCTCTATAAGAGATCCGCACTTTTGGGCGAAAGAAGTAGACGACGACAACGAAGGGACCAACAAAACTGAAGATACTGTCTTTTCAGAAGATCTTTCATCGTCCTCCTCCAGTTCTGAAGAATCGCACCCTAGAATGATTATCTAATAACCCGTGAAAAGTATGAATTTTCTTACATATACGATCGTACAGAAACAAAACATCATCATCCCTCTAAGCTCACGAAGATATTAGGAAGCAAATAAATAAGACTAGTAAAAATATTAAATCATCAATTTATATTCAGCGAACGACTCACTCGGTCCAAGTGTGAATGAATGATGACACATCAATGGGTTATGTTGTTATAAACATCTACTTTACTCGCGTACAGTATCGTAGTACAGTATCACGAAAATATCATCTCATTACAAGTCGTAAGCCTAAGCACCGTTTGCAATCGCTGTTACACTGTAACACTTCTGATACGTTGTACTGCGTAGTAGATTAGCTGGCTACTACTAGTACGACTTAAATTAAAAAAGAACACATTCTATTTTGCTTTGCTATTGTCAAAAACATACTCACAGCAGTATTCTTGTACAAACAATACATGTTGCTGTCGAAAAACACATGCCATTCATTCATTTGTACTACCAACATATACCAGACCATACCGTTCCATACCATAATATACTGTACTGTACTACACTGTTCTATTCTGTACTGCAGTATCATATCAATTCATCGTATTTCCTCGTCTCTTGGCTTTCGAACAACACATCGTTCGTCGTTCGTTGCCATCATCATCATCATCATCATCGTCATCGTCGTCGTCAGATATAATAGTATCTTAGACGACCTCTGAATCAATAACAAAATTAATAAGAAACAACTTAGAGAAAGCAGTAAGATATATTATCATTATCATTCTGCCTGAATAGTGAGTCTCCTTCCATATCTATTGAATATATTATTATTATATAGTAATTATTATTATTAATAATTATTCCCATCTCCATTATAATATCAATTCAATCAACGGCACAACAAAATATTTTTCCTATATACAGAAACAAACAACAATCGAATCATCGCAACAAACAATTCAGGCCTATTACTAGATCAACAAACAAAAGCAACAATATGGAAAGAGAAAGAATCGTAAGAGAAGATCGACGAGAAATGAAACGACAAGAAAGAGAAGCAAAAGCAGAGGAGAAAAGAGAAGAAAGAGAAGCAAAAGCAGAGGGGAGCAACAAGAACGTTGCAGAACAACCAGTACTATACAATAACGAAGATGATGGTAGTAGTAGTACCTTCAGTAGCAAGCCGTATCCTGCAGACACCTACTCGTTTTTATGTCTTTATGGTCCTGTCAAGAATCCTGGTTATTTTTCATATGGTTTAATGGTGTACCTGTTCCAGATGACATTCCTAGTACTGATGGTACTTAGTGTAACCCATCCGGACTGGTCCAGTAATGGTGAAGGGGATAATCCTGATGGAGGAAGAGGATCTATTTTTGCAAGAATTGCAGCATTTGTTCCATCACATGTTAGTCCACTAGTTAGAGCTACCCAAATTACAGCTACATTGTCATATGTTATTTTTGCAGATTCAACTGTGCTTGACGTTGTTACAGCTGTTGAATTGTTTCCACGTTTTAATCAGGCAACAAGTGACGATAAGCTTGGGTGCATGATATTTGCTTCTATTCTACGTTTAAGTCAGGGTATTTTTGCAATAACTGTAACACTCTTACTAATTGTAACTTCATCCACTACAATTGAAATCATCTTAAATTTCACAGCAATTAATTTTATTTCAACTCTTGATAATGTTGGATTTAAAATTATTAAGTGGGGAAAGTATGGACCAAAGTTTGAAGAGGAAGCAAAACGCA
The DNA here is from genome assembly GCA_900095095.1 of Fragilariopsis cylindrus CCMP1102. Taxonomy (NCBI): domain Eukaryota; phylum Bacillariophyta; class Bacillariophyceae; order Bacillariales; family Bacillariaceae; genus Fragilariopsis; species Fragilariopsis cylindrus. The sequence goes on from FMBT01000675.1 coordinate 4,179, forward strand.
TTGAGAAGCTACCACTTCCCAGATGCATCTACAGGAAATACAAGCATGTTAGATATTTGTGTACTATCATTCCCGTTGGTGTGATATTGCTTTCATTGATATGCTTTATGATTATTCTTCAAGAAAGTAATAATCATTGGGTCACCAAAATATTTAGGGTTCAATTTCAAGACAAAGAACAAGGACTACAGGCATACAATGGCTGCTATCAGAAGAATGAAGATGCTATCAATAGGTATGAAGGATTTAGAAGAAAGTCATATGAGAGTTTTGGGTATAACTCTGAGAGTGCTAAATTTGGATATTGCATTGATGATCGCCGCTGGATCCTCTTCAATGGTAACAATACTAATGCTTGTGAGGCACGTGGCAATGATAATGAATTAGCTCGTTCTTCAAAAACAGATACCTTTGATTTTTCAACAATGTTTGAAGAACAATGGTATACTTCGAGTAATACGCCTCTTAACTTGTACTTTGTTGAAGAAACTGGTGATATTGAATTGAATATGACTACTTGTTCATCGTTTATAAATGATGGCAATTGTGATTCATTTTTTAATGAGTTCGATTTTCAATATGATGGTGGAGATTGTTGTGCTGCTACTTGCTCTGGATCTAATTGCGGTATTGGATCACTCAAGAATGCATTTGGTGCAACAAATAAAGTTACCTCTGGAGATGGTTTCCCCAATTGTGTAGATCCTGACATGGTCCCTATAACTATTCGTCTTGATAACATTATTAGAAGTAGTGGAATAGTTGAACTGGAACCAGTAAAGCCTTTGCTATTTATTGATTGTGATGGAAGTAATGTTCTGAACATCTATGTTGATAAGTCCATGGAAAATCAAACAGAAACAATTATGGTCAATGATGGTGCAGATTGTACTATGACTATTAGAAATGAAAGTAGTAACGATTCTCCAATTTGGTATGCAGACTACACAATTTTACATGGAGATGAAAAATCTATTGAAAGCAATTCAATTGTGGTTACTCAGTCTTCTAGTGCTAAAGAAAGTACCTACGACTTTAAAAGGACACCAGAATGTTATTTTGAGAAGCTCTCTGATTATACTGATAGCTTAACTGTTTATACTGGTATTAATTATGACCCAACAGCAAAAGCAATTGACTGGTTAATGAATGATGAATCAGAGAACTCGATGTGTGAGGATCCTTCTATTCTTGAAAGATATGCATTAGCTGTAATTTACTTTGCTGCCTACAACTCTTCTGATTACACATTGATCAGTACAACAAGACACTGTGTTTGGCCTAGTATCACATGTGATGAAGGAGCTGTGATACGTTTGTATATGAGTAAGTGATCAACTTGTTATTCTACTATTCAATTGCAATATCTTGTTTATCTTTCCATAGAGATCTCACCTTTTTTGATATTTTATCTTTGATTCAGTTAACAAAGCTCTAATTGGTTCCATTGCCAGTGAGATAGGAATGTTGATCTCACTTAGATATCTTTATTTGTGTAAGTAATTGAATTGAGTATTTGTCTGCTTCCATTTACTGTAATTTCTGTTGTTTTCTCACCATGCCATTTTGATACTACTTACATTTCATCACCAATTGCATTAGCTTTAAATGCTCTTACTGGTACCATTCCCAGTGAGATAGGATTGTTGACCTCACTTGAAAAACTTTACTTGGGTAAGTAATTGTATTGAGTATTTTTCTTCTGTTGTTAACTTTTTTTCTTTTGTCTTCTCATCATGCTGTTTTGATACTTTCTATATTTCATTGCCAAATCAACTAGAGAAAAATGAGCTTACTGGTTCCATTCCCAGTGAGATAGGATTGTTGACCTCACTTGAAAAACTTTACCTGGGTAAGTCACTATTCAATATTATTTCTGTTGTTTTCTTATCATGCCATTTTTTACTTCTTACTATATTTTATCACCAAATCCATTAGATCTAAATAAGCTTACTGGTACCATTCCCAGAGAGATAGGATTGTTGACCTCACTTAAACATCTTTATTTGTGTAGGTAATTGAATTGAGTATTTGTCTGCTTCCATTTACTGTAATTTCTGTTGTTTTCTCACCATGCCATTTTGATACTACTTACATTTCATCACCAAATGCATTAGCTTTAAATGCTTTTACTGGTACCATTCCAAGTGAGATAGGACTGATGGAACGTTTCTCGCAGAAATTCATGTACCGGTACCCTATGGTTCCGAGAGGAATTCAAACTCTTTCTTTGGGTAAGTAATTGTATTGAGTATTTTCCTTCTACCGTCAAATTTTTTCTTTTGTTGTCTCATCATGCTGTTTTGATACTTTCTATATTTTACCACCAAATGCATTAGCTTACAATACTCTTACTGGAAAGATTCCAAGTGAGATAGGATTGTTGACCTCACTTGAAAAATTTTACCTGGGTAAGTCATTATATTGATTATTTGTCTGCTACCATTTACTGTTATTTCTGTTGTTTTCTTACCATGCCATTTTTATACTTCTTACTATATTTAATCACCAAATCCATTAGATCTAAATAAGCTTACTGGTACCATTCCCAGTGAGATAGGATTGTTGACCTCACTTAGATATCTTTATTTGTGTAAGTAATTGAATTGAGTATTTGTCTGCTTCCATTTACTGTATCTCACCATGCCATTTTGATACTACTTACATTTCATCATCAAATGAATTAGCTTTAAATGCTCTTACTGGTACCATTCCTAGTGAGATAGGATTGTTGACCCAACTTGAAACTCTTTCTTTGGGTAAGTAATTGTATTGAGGATTTTTCTTCTGCTGTTAACTTTTATTTCTTTTGTTTTCTCACCATGCCATTTTGATACAACTAACATTTAATCTTGAAATCCATTAGAGAACAATGAGCTGAATGGTTCCATTCCCAGTGAGATAGGATTGTTGACCTCACTTGAAAAACTTTACCTGGGTAAGTCATTGTATTGAATATTTTTCTGCTTCCATTTACTATTCAATATTATTTCTATTGTTTTCTTATCATGCCATTTTGATACTACTTACATTTAATCTTGAAATCCATTAGATTTAAACGAGCTTACTGGTACCATTCCCAGTGAGATAGGACTTTTGACCTCACTTGAAAACCTTGATTTGAGTAAGTTATTGAATTGAGTATTTTTCTGCTTCCATTTACTGGAATATCTATTGTTTTCTTATCACATCATTTTGATACTACTCACATTTATCATCACCAAATGCATTAGGTCAAAATGCTTTTACTGGTCCCATTCCAAGTGAGATTGGACTGATGACTTCACTTTTTACTCTTTATTTGGGTAAGTAATTGAATTGAGTATTTTCTGCGGCCATTTACCTTTTTGTTGTTGTTGCTTTCTCACCATGCCATTTTGATACTTCTTACATTTTATCACCAAACTGTCAGAATCAAATGAGCTAACTGGTCCCATTCCAAGTGAGATAGGATTGTTAACCTCACTTTATGATTCTAATTTTGGTAAGTAATCAAACTAAATATTATTCTGCCGCCATTTACTGTTATTTCTGTTGTTTTCTCATCATGCCATTTTGATACTTCTTACATTGTATCATCACCAAATGCATTAGATTCCAATTTGTCAAATCATACATAAGGGATTTCATGTCCGTTAAAGTAAATGTTGAACAGGTTGTGACTAGTGTTGAAGTCGTAGTAGCACAAAGAAAAGAAGTGCGAACTGCGAACCGCTAATATAAATACTGTAATCTATTATGTATCTAATATATTCATTCGTTTCATTGTTTTCCTTCTTATTAGATATGATTTTAATCTCACCAAGATAAAATGGTGACCATGACACCCGTGCATAAATTACCATTACTACTATGATACGTGCATAAATTACCATTACTACTATTGCCGTTGTTATAAATCTTTGATGAACGTATTGCAAGTAGCCGTTTATCATCATCATTAGTTGATGATGAAGAGGACAATAATTTAGACGTAAAAGACGTAGATGTAATAGACGTAGATGTAGTAGACGTTGACGTAATAGACGTAGACGTAGACGTACGTCATACGTACATATATCCTAGAACGAAATCCTACAAAAAGAAAAGAACAGTAAAAAAAAACGGAAAAGATTTGTGATTTGAAATTGCGATCGATGGCATGACGATGACAACCTTCAAATCATCGCAACTGCATGCATATCTTTACGAGAAACAGTATGTATCGTCTCGATCGTCCGCCGCTAGTCATAGTACGTCCCGTCGGTGTTTTACTATACTACAATAAGTAATGTGATGATGATGACGTTGATAATTAAAATTTAAAGTCAGAATGAAAATGGAAGTAAGGAATTTAAAAGAGATGGTGCATGATGTATTCTGGTAACTAATAACGTCGCGTCGCCCTGCCTATATAACAACCACCACATTGACTCGAACGGACACAGCGCAAGTAAATATATATATATACGACCGTTTATTTTGTCAGATAATTGTGTAGAGAGACGATAATAAACGTTCGATGATTGATATAACATCCTATTATATATTATACTTCTACTTCAAAAATCTTTACTAGAGGGAAATTTTGTGCGTACTTTCTTTCTGTCTCATGGAATTTACCAGTTTCGAGGACATCAAGATTTACTCTGGTGAGAAGTCGACTCGACTCACTCACACGTTCTTCACAATCTTCTTCATTACGACAAAAATCGTCGTTGTTGCATTTGAAGATATTTTGCGTCGTTGTCTTCTTCAGCTATTAAATTCTGTTGGAGAAATAATCATTCGAATGGAACAAATCCATGAAATTGTTAAAAATTCCCGCTCCAACAATTTCACGTCGAAGAAGATGAGTATTTGCTCCCCAGTCGCCCGATTGTTATTGTTACTGCTGATCTGGTAGACAAAAATAATTCAAACTGCATCTCTCTAATGGAGTTGGTTGTTCTACTCCACCTCCACCGGTCCTGGTTCCGACAAAACTTCGTCTTCTATTTAGTTTCCCCACTGATGTCGTTACTACTGCGCCTGTATTATGTATGATGATCGATGATCGATAAGCTTAAAGGTGACTATTGCTTTATGGAACAAAACTACTCGACTTGTTCATATTCAGTATACTATTATTAGTTTTGTTTTGTTCTATCTTATTATACCTTGTTTGTTTACTATTTAGCAATATATCGTATAACATTTTGCACACTATAAAGATTTCTATTTATACCAAAGGCGTTGCCAAAGTCACTGTTTCGGCAACTGGAATCGAGGATTGCAAAGACCAAGAATTGCTACCAGTCTTCATCAAGTGTTCTAATGATATAGCTCATATAGTTTTGATCCATCCCAACTATAATCTGTTTCCTCATGATTATTTACCGTAATTTCTAGTACCTTCCGTTTCATTTGTAGAATATTCTATGACTCTTGTCCCTAACAACGAATTTTTTCCTATCGATTTGTGTCATTACGAGGTCATTTGCTTTAAGGATGCCAAACTATCGATTGGTTTTGAAATTTCTATCAACTAAACAGCTATTTAAAGGATTGTGTTTTGTCGACTATTCCATCCTTTGGGTGTATCATCATAGTTAGATTGATTCCGCCTGTTGAGGGCGTGCGAATTAAAGCCAAGATTCTATTGTCACCATTACCCGCAACGCTCTACTTGATTTCATTAACAGCTATTAGAAGTAAATACTAGTACATTCAGTAGTTGTTGTTAACAGACTTGTTATATTGCTAGAGTTACAATGATTATATTGGGTGGGATCATGTCATATTTGAATCTGACGTATTCTGCGTCTGGTAATAATGAGCACAAGTACATGTTCGATATATCAGCAGTGCAGTATTTTGCTCCAGGTGTTGATATAACAGAGTTCCAATGCATCTTGATAGTTTCCATTGAAGCTGTGTGTGTTGTTACATTACCTTCATAGTCAATTCTATCACCACCTGCTGTAATTCTGGTACGGTAAGGCTCGGATTTTTCAGGTCTGACTGCTACTACATATCGAGGATACGTAACTTGTAGTAGCAGTCCAGCCATAGAATAATGGAAGTTATGCATTCAAAATCTCCACTCTCCTTCAATTCTCTTACTTTACCCCTGTACATTTCTGAGGTTGCTGTTCTACTAATTACGGTAAACATATCTTCTTACTTTGGTTTTTCTGTTTGACTGATTGTATTTGTGTTTTTTGTTGCTGTTGTTTTTATTTGATATCTTTGAATATTTGTGAGAAGACATTGTTGGTTCGAAGAGAGAAAAAAAGACAGGTGAATATTGCATGGCGCGCAATGCAAAAACGCCATGATGACAAATCTAGCTATCAAAAGTACTTATTGTGAAAGACATTTTGGTTCGAAGAGAGAAAAAAAGACAGGTGAATATTGCATGGCGCGCAATGCAAAAACGCCATGTGACAAATCTAGCTATCTAAAAAGTACTTAATAGATAAAACCAATCGCGGGTCTCTGCTTCATTGATTGCTCTTAAACGCCACTCTTTCATAAACAAAGCAGAAGTGAATGGAGGAAGAATCATTTCTTTTTAATGATATCCTCACAAAATTAAAAAGCACAAAAGCAAAACAAAACAAAAAGCAAAAACAGTAGAAAGATTCAAAAAATGGCTTCTCAAACAAAAATGGAAACTATTGATATCAACAACATCAGTGGAAATTATGATGTTGAGGCAGCAGTCGTACAGGCAGAGCCTTCCAACAACGACAACAACAACGAAGACGAAGACGAAGACGAGTACAATAATACAGGAGGGGCTGTTGTACGACCCCTATTCTTCATTCTCCTCTGCGCTATTATTTCAAATTCTTGGTCTGCATTGTGAGTATTGTCAAAGTGGCTTTGTCTCTCGTGAAGTACAATGGTGTAGACACTAATGGTGAAGATTTTGTCCAAGAGATGAATCATTCATGCTGGGAAATGTATTTTTTTGCCTTCTGGGATTGCTGTGGGGAATCCAGGACTCGTCCACCTATTATTCATCATTGTTCGGTTTATAAAGAAGGAGAAGGTGACAAATGAACTATATGCAGGACCATTTGAGAAAAAGTTGGCCATACCTTTGACAATTGATCTTATCCTAGTTGTCATGTGTTGTATTTGGGGACTAATTATGGCATTTACTTCAGTCTTAGGGGATCCATGTGGTGGAAAGATGAAGGATGATATTGCACACGACAGTATTTTGTACCTTGTACTATGTCTTCTTTTCGCCAAACGTCTCTTCTGTCGTGGGAACTAGTAAAAATATCGAAAAACTACTCGAACTGAATAACTATAGATTAATACAAAATAAATAGTGAAACATAAAATACTATAATAAACAGGAGATTTTATATAGATCCGTTCCTATGTTCGTCTATTTGCGTCAGTATCAGTGCGATTGATATTCCTCATTCTTGTGATCCATCCAGTTCTTCTTCATTCTCGTTGCATGCACAGGTGAATGTGATCTGAACATCCCGGAGTTTTTGCATCAGGTGGAAAATACGGCATTTAAAACCCAGTAATAGCAGATATAGCAGGTATTGGACGTTGTTTCGGTTTGGAAATGCGAAATCGGGTACCAAGAGTACTTTCAATGCAGTACCGCGAAGGTGAAATTATTGCGTGGCGCGCGCAATGCAAAAACGCCATGATGACAAATCTAGCTACTGTATCTAAAGTACTTAACAGGTAATAGTGAAGCCAATCGCGGGTCTCTGCATAAAACACTACTAGTTCCAAGAATCGAAAAGATTGCTCTCAAACGCCACGCTTTCATGGTAAACAAAGCAGAAGTGAAAGAATCATTTCTTTTTAATGATATCCTCACAAAATTAAAAAGCACCAAAGCAAAACAACAACAAAAAGTAAAACAATAACAAAACAGTAGAAAAGATTCAAAAAATGGCATCTCAAACAAAAATTGAAACATTTGATATAAACAACATCAGTGGAAATTATGACGTTGAGGCAGCAGTCGTACAGGCAGAGCCTTCCAATGATCAGGAACGAATCGCGTCTGCCAAGATCGTGTATATAGTGGCAGTCAGTGGATGTGGAAAGTCGTTTACTGGAGATTATCTTGAGACTATGCATGGATTTCACCATGTTGATGGAGGTAAGTTGAGATGACTGAGAGAGAGTTTTATCTTATTTTGACTAATTGCTTTCCCATATTTGTAATTAATACTAAACAATATTCTTCTATTTCATGTTTTTTGAAAACAAAACAAAAATAATAGATTTCCCCGCTAAGAACTGCCATATACCCAAACATAAAGAGTTAACTACCAGTGTGCTTAAGTGTTATTTCTCCTACGTAAATAAAGAGGAAGGTCCGAAGACGGACCAGAAGAATATGGAAACCATATTTTGAAGAAATTGCAAATCAAACAATTGATGCTGCAAAGAAGGGTTCCGATCAACATGTGGTACTTTCTCATGCAACATATCGTCAAGCATGGCGCGAATTTGTTGTAAAGAAACTTATAGAAGGTGGTATAAAAGGAGATAATATTACAGTCCTATATTTGACAATTAATCCTGATGTTAAACTCAAAGGATTATATTATAGATCAAAGACACAAATAGAGAATGGTGGTATGACATTAGGAGATTTTATGAGAACACAAGGATGGGAAGGTGATGGAGATATAACTCTTCCGGAGTACATGGCATTTATCAAGGAAACAGATCCTAAATCAGCAGGCAATGATACTTTCCAAGAAATTCCTGATGGATATGGAAAGACTGTTGATGTTTCTGGAAGAGACATGTCTCATCTTGATGGTGTTGATGATGCACTTGGCCTTGTTGGGAAACGAAACGACCAAACATTAACATTTGAAGAGATTAGAGACAAGGTGAAAGTAGTTGATCAGAAGCGGGATGAGGACATGGCGGCTAATGGGGGAATAGAAATATTCGGTAAACTCTGCGCGGAACTCACTTCTCATAATGTGACACTTGGTGACGATAACGATAACGATAACGATAACAACGGTGATGAAGTCGTCAATAATACGGAAGAGGAGCTTGAGAAAATTGCACAACGCCGCTCAAGTTTGATCTCAGTGACCCGTTGATCCTCGGAAGGAACCATCATTTTCAATCAAATGCAGCATATCCGTCCATCAAGACTAAACTTAATCAATGAATACATGACTTTGGGAGGCATTTAGTTCGGATATATTATACAATACGGATCTATATAGTGTGGCCAGTCATGTCATACAAATCAGGACCTATTATTATGAAACTATAACCTATTATTTATTTATTTAGATCGCATTTACCATTTTTTACTATACAAATAAAACTATTTTTGTTGTTGTTGTTACTATGAGGTGTGGTGCTGTAATTTATATGCGTAGAATGCCTAAGAAAGGAGACCTATTGTATACTATTTTATTATACAGAGAGACGAGTTTCGAAAGAATCGAAGCGAAGCCTGTACGTTCCGGGTCCGATCGTTGTCGACAAACAGAATTTGTGTTAACTGAGTTATGGCCGTTGAGAATGGTAGAGTATCCTCTTCGGGTTTGTGTGTATGTGCGTGTTAATTTGTTGTTCTTGTGATGCAACCGCGTGCCGTATCGATTGTGAGTGAGTGAGTAAGTGGATACAGTCGTTCGTTATCTAGAGTATTTAGGTAGCGGATGGTTATTTTTTGCTTGTTTGAAGGTTCAATCTTTCTTCTCTTTTTCCATCTATAAATTTAAATTTATTTATTCCAACCCATTATATTCAATATCTTCGAGTAATGAATCATCTGCAAAATTACTACCTGGTATGTCTACGGGCCAAACACCATCTGGATAATCTCTATAAATACATCCTTGTACTATGCCATAGATTATAATACAAACAAGTCCGGTACTACACATTAATATAGAATCCATTGATATTAAGAAACTATCACATGATTGATTTGTTGGTTTACTATTCCTACCCCTCTCAGTATCTGTGTATTCTATTTCATCAGTCGAATTATCCTGGGCAACACTTTGATGAGCGAGGACGGAGAGAAATATAGATATGGAGGGGGGGGGGGAGGGCGAAGGGGGGAGTGAATATCACGTGGAAAATGAGATAAAAGAATAATAACAATAACAACAACAAATAACAACAGTCGACAGCATTACTAGACATTCGATTCGAATTTCAACAATCGAATTCAGAATTCGAACTATAATTACATTCATTCATTCATTCATGATTCTTTAACTTACCGTCTTGGGAATGAAATTTTTTTACATAATGTTGTTGCATATTCCATACGATCACCAAAGAAACCTTTCTCAACTAATTCATAAAATATATTATCAATATATTGTAAAAAATGCAATGCCGCAAAATTAAGGAAAACATTTAATATAGTATTTGTCATTAACATAACACCAAAATTAACACCTAAACTCAATAAACCATCCAATAATCGAGCAACATTTGCTACAATAACTTTTGTTTGAGTTGCATGCTTGCTTGGTCTCATAACAGCTGCATCATACTTCTTATTGGCAACATTCGCATATACTGTCATTAAATCATCTTGCATTGTCACCGCCACTGGAATTAGAAAGAATTTCACAACCTGTACTAATGGTTCTTTATTTATATATTCATCATCATTACTAATATCACTTAATAAAATACCATAAATAATATATTTCACCAAAATAAAATAGGTGGCAAACCAAAATGGTGCGGACCATACTGGACATGCCACAATAAATGCATACACGTCTTCACTTAAAGGTAAACGGTCACGTTCACGATAGGAATCTAATTGATGTAATAACATACCCTTTGCTGCCATTTCTTCCATAACAATATCTTCTAATTCATTTTCAATCTCTTCTTTGGATATACGTAATTCATCTACTACTGATTGTTTAAAATGAACAATTGTATTTTCTGAATATGAATCATCTGATACTATTGATTTTATTGATAGATTAGATGGTGACATATTTCTAGGTAGACCTGTACCGTAGCTACTACCATTATTATTGCTCTCACTACTATCATTTACTCCATCCACAAAACTAATACCTTTTTTGATAATCGCTGCTCCTTCTACATTATTATTATTTGTATTTGCTTCTTTGTCATATTTTTCTTGTTCCTGTTTTATTTTCTTTAATATTTCATCATGACCAATCGTACTATTCTTTTCTTTTGTATCATACGATACGTATGTTTTATACTTGTCAAATGCTGATACTGATATTGTTGTAGTTGCTGTTGCTGTTGCTGTTGACGGGGCTGGATTTGGGCCAGTGCTCATCATGATTTTGATTTAGTATTTTTAGGTGTAGAAATGATGTTGAGGTTGTGCTTTTAGAATTTTACGGTTAGATAGCAGATGTAATGTTCGTAGCTATGTATGTGCGTGACTGCCAGTTCCCCCACACATGTATGTGTTTGTTTCTTAAAAGAGATCAGACGAGCTAACGCGTTAAAGGTGAGAGCGAAAGCAAGAAATCGAAGTGTTTTTATTTTTCGTAAGGTAATTAGGAGCACCATACGTACTTTGTAAGAAATCCCGTTTAACTACGCAAACACGACACGCCGGTGAAAAATAATTTTTCGACAAAAACAATTTTCCTAAAAACATAACAAGTCGTTGAACATAACGGTAATTAAGAAACAATTATCGTGAACACAAACAGTACGCGTAAAAAGAAGGTAAAATATATATGCCTTAAAACATTCTCAATATTGAATTTTCAGGCATAGGCATAATAAATAATTATGTCGAATCAAAATCAAAAAAATCCATCACGTCAATTCAATCGTCAGGCAACAAGGCATAGATCGTTGACATCGATCAACAAAGAATTTTTCTTGCTAATCTTGAGGGGGGGGGGAGGATCATATGCATCTATTATCTTCGGGGTGCACTTTTACCCCAGTTAGTTTTACTGATGATTCCCCTATATACAGTATATGATATGCTAAATATACGAAAAACCTATGAATACAAACTGGATAAATACATTGTTAAATTTATACACTGCTACTGTATTCAATGGAGAGTTGAAAGAAGTTTTGTCGAGATTGTTTTTTAGTAATTAAAAAGATTTTACCTATTATTTTAAGCGAAAACAATCGTCGTGACGACAAGAATTTACTTATGTTTTTTCTTCTCTTTCTTCGTCGTTGTTTGTTTCATGAAGACCACCGTGTGGATTATTATTAAACGTTGCTGCTGTTGCTATTATTATTTATTAGTTTTGTTCTCCTACTGCTTCTTCTTCCTCCTTGTTACCATGAATATCCCATGCTTCTTGTGCGACTACAGGAGTTTTCATTATCATAACTGCACTCGGAACAATGTCATATTCATTGGGTGATGCATTTAAAATCCAATTCTTATTATTTTCAAGGATGTTGCATTGATATCGGTACCGTCCCATCCGTTTCTTATTGCCGGACATAAATAGGCCGTTGCGAATCATAGGAACAAGCGTTACATTTTGAGTGGGTTCATCATAATGTAAAACAAAATAGTAACAAAATTCATATCGATGATCAAGCATCGATCCACCATTATAATGGCGACGGATACGACCGACATTCGGCATGGCATCGACCGCATTGAAACGTTTACGGACAACAACCTTGTTGTAATAATGAACACGACTTCGTGGATACGATTTTACTTTTTGTTTGCAGAGTTTTGTTGTATCAATAGATATTACTGCTTGACGCAGACGTTTACCACCACTACCACCACCACCGGCGGAATCAGATTCGAGGAATGAAGAAGCCTGTTTTTGCCATAACGATGCATTTGGTTGAGATAACGACAACGGTACACTTGAGGACGACGATACAGCATCGATTTTACGTTTCCCTTTTGAACTCTTCGCTGCCTTCGTTTTCCCCTTTGAGGTCGAAGATGCTGTAGTCTTCGGTGTCGCTGTCGCACTTGCAACATCGGGTCGTGCATTTTGGGCTGAGGTCTTGGCAATCGTGTTCCTGCTGGGTGCAGTGTCCGTATTCTTATATTTGAGAACTGGGGAGCTGGAAGATCGACGACATTGTCGATCGGATTTCTTTACGACACAGTCGGCATTCTTCGTGATGATCTTGACGACATTGGTACTAGTACTAGTGCTCACAGCAAGAGCCGCAGCTATAGATCCAGTTTTGGTACCAGCAGGATCTGCCACCACCTTAGGTTCTTCACGATGAACAGTATTCGAATTTTCGTCGTTCTTTTTCACCCCGACACTGCTAATAGTAGGAGTTTTCTTCCGTCGCTGATTCGCGGGGGTGATAAATCTACCATTTCCATCTCTTTTCGGGGCATTCACCTTGTGACCAACGATATGAAGCGATTGCCTTGATTCCGATTCTATTTGTGCAGATACAGGAGTGAGTACTGGTGTCGATGATGACAATGAAACCGAAGCAGGTTTCTTGGACGACAAGGACATGATAATAACGTCGTTAGAGGTATTACTATTTTTGCTGTTGTCATCGCTGATGATCATCGGATGAGAAATAGGATGCGCGGATTCGAACTTCGGCGCTGATGGTAGCGATTTAGTACCATCATTGCATCCGTTCTTGTTTTTGTTGATGACAGGCATCACGTTCTTAATGTTGCTGCTATTATTGTTGGTGATGGGAGGAGCAGGCGACGACGATGACACAGGTAGTGAGGGTGACGTAGACGACTGGATGACATCTTTGCATAAAGAGTTCTTGTTATTCTCTTCGTTAGTCCTGATGATGGGATGAGAAAGAGGAGCAAGTTGTGTAATAACCGGTCGTGGTGGTGGAACCGATAGTACGGACGTCCTAATATCTTCCACCGATACTTTGCGTGTGTATCGTGTTTTTTTCGAGTTAATGTTGCTGATAGCCGTCGAAATTCTTTCAAAGCTATTTTCAATACCGTTGTCGCTAGTAGCAGTAGTAACAATAGTTTTCGACACACCATTATTGTTACCTCCTCGATTAGTATGCTGCTGCTGATTTTGTGCTGATGTCGATCCGTACACAACGTAATCAGAATTTAATGCAGAATTCCGTCTTCGTTTAGAACGACTAGATGTACGACGAGACGGCATCCCTCCTATAGATGATGTAACAGCGTTATCCATACTGTCCATCGTTGACGAAGCAGTATTGTTATCTTGTTGATGTTGTACTTTTCCACCACGTGAACTTCTTCTTGTTGGTGTTAAATCATCACCATTAGGATTAGGATTTGATACATTCCCTAACGGCTTGATGGTAGGTTTGTCTTTCACGTGTGAGAAACTAGTAGTTCTGATATGTTTGCTGTTGATGAAGCATTATTCTATTGTTACTTCCTTCTTTTTCTGAATCATCGTATAATTTCAGACACATCATTACAGATGGACCTCCGTGTAATTTTAAACTTTTAGCTGATTCATTTGTATACGTCCAATGACGAAATCCTTGCATTTGTGGAGGAAGAGGTGTAGGAATGTTAGGTCCACTACGGCGTTGTTGCTGGTTCTTGTTCTTGCTGTCTGTGCAGTAGTATACAGTAGTAGTAGTAGCACCAATCCATCTGTATTTACAAATAGCACCAACTCTTTTGAAGCCATATTTTTCATAAAAAGATCGCGATCCTTCTGTTGCTTCTAGAACAATGTATTTATAATTTTGTTTCTGATTCGATTTGATATCCTCAATTGCTTTACGTAATAATAATCACCACAACCTAATCCACCTAGTAATGAAATTTCTGCAACACCATGTAATACAATTCCGCCATCTAATGGATCTGGATCACTTTGACGACTTTTCTTCAGAGCTTGTAGTTCCGTCGATAATGATCCATCATCAATTAAACTATTGTTTTTTTTATTCAAATTAATATCTTCTAATAATCCGCATTTTAAATGTGTTGAATTCCATTGAAAATCTTCTGTCCATACCGTCATTGTGGTATATAAGATAAATCCTTGTAGCCAACCACCAGAAGCATGTCGAATCTGGTATCCCATTAATGGATCATCATACTTAACACGATCTTTGATAAATGCTTGTGACATAGGTGGATGGAATATATGGTTGTTGTTGGTGTTGTTGCTGTTATTGGTAACCGCAGTTGAAGAACTGGTTTGAGTTTGAGCTTGAGTAGTTTGATCCTTGAACCATCTACGGTATGCAGCAGACGTACAAACAGATTTCATTTCACTAATGCTGTCTTCCCATTCTTTTCTGGATGATGGTGTCCATAAAACAGATTCTGATAATAAACGGTTTGTGCTCGTCGAATCCGATGAATCGTTATTCTGAGATGATTCGTTACTATTACAAATTATTGGTCTTGGTAATGCGGCTTGATTTTGATTTTGATTTTGATTACGAAACGCATTCCAAATTTTCATATTTAATTGAACTTGAGGGACAGATTCCATATCATATTTTACACGTTGAATTTTAGGTTGTGGTTGAGGCGGTACCGGTACCGATGGCAGTTGTGATGGTGGCTTTACCCCGCTCGCTGGGACAACACAAGTTGTTTGATAAGAAGCTAAAGACTCCAACATTTTTGATTTCAATGATGGCCGACCTCTTTTTCGTTTCACAGTAGGAAAAGTCGCATGAAAAGTCTTTGTCGTCGGTTTCGGTTTCGCTGCAACCGCTGTCGTCGTCGTTGTTGTTTCGACATTATTATACAGGGGTGAAATAGGAACAGGGCCACCATTGCTTAGAAACGCTGACGCCGATGGTGTTATTGATAATGTACTTTTAACATCAACAGAAAGAGGTTTCTTCTTCTTGTTATTGATATTGTTGTTGTCGTCGTCCGTTATTGTTGTTGTTGTTCTTGACAAGGATCCATTGCCGTTGCCGTTAGATGAATTAAACATACTCTTATCTTTCACATAATAATCTGAATCCCGGTTGGAGATTGCGCGCACACCGTCATTGCGCGTTTTTTCATTCTTTACAGTTTGAGATACCGTGAAATTATTAGTCGTGATTGTGTGTGTAGAAATTGATTTATTATTCACGGTAAACTGTGTCGTGCCTTCTGCCAATGATAATGAATCACACGTGTCGAAATTCGAAGAAGAAAAATTTGGCCGGTGTTTTACTAGTTGACACTGCGCGCATGTTGTTTGATGGCTGTAAATTATTAGTACTTCGCTCGTGATTCACGGCAAATGCCACTGTCCTTCTCGATCGACGCAGTAAAGCTCTTATCGTCTGTCGTGATTGTACAGTGTTGTTGTGTCGTGGAAATACATTGCTACTAGTCATCGTCGTCGTAGCATCCTTTGTTGTTGCAAGACAGTATACAGGTGATGATGATGATGATGTTGCTGTCGAAGTCGTTCTTGGTTTTGTTGTTTTACGAGGTGCCATCGTCGCGTCGGTGGTATGTTTTGTTGAGATTTTGATTTTATTTGACAAATGCCGAAATGCCGAAATTGTGAGCTGGAGGCAGACTTTTTCTATCGTGCCATTTCGTACTACGGACAACAACGGGTTTCAAATAAAAAATGACAACGTGTAAAGACAGGCAGTGGAAACAGATTCTTCTTTTATCATTTTATTTAATTTGCATTTATTTGTCTTCATTTCCACTTCCCTACGGTATGACGTAGATTTCAACGTAGGAGTGGCGAACTCGCGCTCGACGCATTCCTACTGTATTAAATTCTCAAAAAGCAAAATCGAAGACAAAAGAAATCTTATTTTTTTGGTTTCGCTCTATGTCTTTGTTGAGTCACATGCCTTTAAATGTGTTCTGAGAGGTCTGTCGTTGAATTGACGAGTTTTAATCTGAATGAATGTTTCTGATTGGTTAAACTGATTCAGTGACGACACAAAAAAATGTAAGGCTGAGAGGAATTGAACACGATTGAATTATTGCCGACATAGGGTCAGACGAATATATTCTAGAAAATGGAAAATAATATACAACAATGTACTGTATGTATGATGTGGCAGGCTGAAGTGAGTTAGAGGACATTTTGCTGCTAGTCCACTGTGTGAATATGCACAGAGTAGTTATGTGTGTAGTACTTTGTATGTACAGGACAGACCTGTACTTATTTAGTTTTTATCTTAAATAACAAAAAAAAAATCATGTCCGGTGGTACTTGCTACCTACCTGTACCACTTCACTTTCTGGCATTCTAACCCATCCTAGCATGTATAAAGTCCCAATCAGATGGTATAATCTGAGCTTAATATGCTTAGGGTGGATGCCTGGACTGGACTTTGGGGTGCTAGGTATGTGTTCTTCACACTGAAAGGTAGTAAAGGGTGTGATGCAGCCTCGCCTAGGACATGGGAAAATGGCCCATGTGGGGGGTTATTGACCTAGTACACACTCAAAAAGATGAATTGTCCCAAAGTAAGCACATGGGGTTGACCATATGCACCAAAGGCAATATGAACTTGGGGAGCTATGGGCAGGAGTACTCTGATGTGGGCGCTAAAGGAGGAAAGTCTGTTTTTGGGCCTAAATGATCCTTTTTGGGGCTTAGCACACCCTGACACCTTCCTAACCTCCCTAGAGCCCTAAGCAATAGTTGAACCTTGTACCCATAGGTATAATGTTAATCTCCATATAATCTTTCAAGGTTATTAGGTCTGTATTGATGGTGCATCACAGCCTTGATTACACGCAGGCGCACTTGACACTTCTTAGAGAAATTGTGTGTTTTAACAGGATTCCTGTTATGGCTCTCAGCTGAGAGCCACTTTTGGGGGTCTATTTTTTGTAGGGGCATATTTCCCTCAAAAAATGGACTTACAACCCCCTATTGAGAGGCAGTGCGTCTCCGTTCAAAGACACGTGCTTTCTTATTAAGTGAAAATACGCGGAAATATCTTTGTATCGGCCGCACCTACAGCGTAACAAGCCGGTAAAAATTAATTATGGAAGAGCCCTCTAGGAAAATTCGCGGTTAGCGCTAAGTATCACGTTCAGTATGCCTGCGCGATTCTTTAAAAAATTTGAAAACTCAAAATTTTTGTGTGTCTACATGAATCAACGTAACTCTTCTAATAGGGTAGTTGGTCATAACCCACCGCGGTTGAATATACGGACGTTGGTTCGAATCTTCCATGCGTCAAATTTGTACATTTTTGCACTAGTATTTTTATTATTATCAGCTTCCAAAGATTTTCATCTTATTTTTGAAAAATTCTCCTTCAAATTAACGCGTGTTATCAACACGCGTAAAATACTGCAAAATTCCCTATAACCTGAATCCTGTTAATAGCACTTGATTTGGACCAGTGACATCCCAAATGTATGTATGGTTGCCTAGAACAATGAAAGGATCCAAAACCTTATGAATTACATTGATGTCTAGCTATTTTATTTGGGACTCTGCATACCTGGTATGGCGCGCTGTAGTATCTCAATCATATATTTATGCAACGTGTGCATTTTGGGCCATGTTATGTTTATTCTATTGTTCCCCATCCCACATCACCACCAATATGGCAAATGTTCCAAGCATTGTTGGTGTATTTTGACCATATGCATATATGGAAGGTATCTGGATGTTTTTGGGCATGGAAATATGATATGTTGGCCAAAATGCAATGTTTGTGATCTGGGGGCAAGAATAAGGTAAGTGTGAGGGATCATGACCCTTGATTCATCCCCTATATGTATGAGATGGATGACTGGGTGGTATTTTAGTGCACCATGCTGGTTCTAGAACCTAAGGAGAAGTTGTTAATTTTAATTCAAAGTTGTTTAATATTCCAATAACCAAACTCCACTGGAGAATAAGAAAGATACCAATCAGAATTACTTTAGTCAAGTGATGATGAGCCACCAGGGATGGTAGGAGGGAAACACAATGTTCCAGTACACTATGTGGATGTTTGTGTACCCGGCCAATCTGGTGCTGTCCTCTGTAACCATTTCAAATGAGATATTTTGTTGTTTATTATTTCTAATCCAAAATCATGTTGTTTATGTGCCTGCCATAAAGCGTAATGAATTTTATCCCTCAACCACAGGAACAAAAAAGTGGTAGAAGACAAACACAATATTCTAGTACACTATGTGGATGCTTGTGCACCTTGCCCATCTGGTGTTGTCCTCTGTAACCCTTTTATATGAGATATTTTGTGGTTCATTACTGTGTTTTTTGTGTGCCTGCCACAAAAGCGAAATGAATTTTTATTCCACAACCACAGGAACAAAAAAGTGGTAGAAGACAAACACAATGTTCTATTACACTATGTGAATGTTTGTGCACCTGACCCATCTGATTTGTCCTCTGCAACCCTTTCAAATGAGATATTTAGTGGTTCATTTTGATCAAAATCATGTCATTTTGTGCCTGCCACAAAGGAAAAAATTTTATTCCACAACCACAGGAACAAAAAAGTGGTAGAAGACAAACACAATGTTCTATTACACTATGTGAATGTTTGTGCACCTGACCCATCTGATATTGTCCTCTGCAACCCTTTCAAATGAGATATTTAGTGGTTCATTTTGATCACAAATCATGTCATTTTTGTGCCTACCACATTAGGAAAACGAATTTTATTCTGCAACCACAGGAACCAAAAAGTTGTAGGAGGCATGCACAATGTTCTAGTATACTATATGGATGTTTGTGCACCTGGCTCATCTGATGTTGTCCTCTGCAACCTTTTCAAATTTGCGATGCAATGCTGTGCAGAGCTATCGCTCGCTCGATTCATTCTTTGATTGTCTCGCAAGTTTGTTTATCGATTGCCACCTACCTATAGTATGACCGATAAATCGCATTACAAACAGAGAACTATCTACCATACTTTCTAGTAGAGGCCTTGCCCTGTATTCTATCTAAATCTGGATTCGCTACTATTTCTTTTCAATCGATTTTTTGAATATAACTTATACTATATCCTATCTTATTTACTGTACTATATTACACTACATCACTATATTATACTACATTATGTCAACCATCATTATCAACTGACATGACTAATACCAAAGCCAAACACTAGATGCTCTTAGAAGCACACGCACACATACACCTATTCAAATGGTCAGGTTTCTTTCATTTTTTTGTTCGCCGTTGCCATTCCATTGTCGTGCAACGATTTCCAAGCGAACATCGACTGCCGGTCTTGATGCCTTGCGGCGGCAGTAGATTCAGAAGCAGAGGCTTTCATCGTCGATGGTAAAGATGCAACGCTGATTGATTGTCTCGAATCGACATGTCTGTCGACAAACATCATCTCGGTAATTTGACCATTGAAAGTAGAGGTTCTGCTCAATACGGCAGCGGACTTTC
Organism: Fragilariopsis cylindrus CCMP1102; assembly: GCA_900095095.1. NCBI lineage: Eukaryota > Bacillariophyta > Bacillariophyceae > Bacillariales > Bacillariaceae > Fragilariopsis > Fragilariopsis cylindrus. The sequence continues at coordinate 24,440 of FMBT01000675.1, forward strand.
GCAAATTGGCAATAGTAGATCGTCGAGTTGCTTCGTCGGCATCGTCCGGTAACACTTTGTATTCCGCAGTCATGTTCATAAATTTTACGAGTCGTTGATAGGTTGGAATCACACAAATGAAGACGTTAAACACAGAAAACACCAAGAACACGACAATCCCTACACCCAAAAACGTCCATCGTTCTTCTCGGTAGAACAAATATAAAATTTTGCCCATAAGATAAAACCAATCGAATACTCGTGTCCATAAAAAGATAAGAAACAGAAGAAAGGACAAGAACTGGAATCGACGCAACTCGTTTGGTTTTGATACATCTAACAGTTTACTAAAATCTCCTATGAAACCACCGGCGCCTCCTGAAAATTGTAGATCAAAACACAGACGATGTAGTTCGGGCAGCCCTCTGTAATTGAGTATCATCGGTAATGCTAAAGTTGTAGTCAAACTGTGATGAATTATCAATACTGCTATCATTGCATTTGGGAATTTTACTTTCCCCACCTGCGTGAACAAACGATAAAAAGCCATCGTCAACATATCTTGCACCTCCCATCCCATTTCGATCATTATTCCCAAACACGCTAACGAAGTAGTAATGCTAGTATCGTTGATCGGGATGATGTTCAAGTTTGCTAGCAAGGCCGGGATAGCGCACCCACCACCAATCAAATGTTGAGTATTAGTCAGCATCCCCATCGAAAAAAAATCGATGGAAAGATCAATGAATTCTTCTTCATTATTTATGTTCAACACTTGTAAAATTTTACTAGACGGATCATATTCACGTTCTGCTGCTTTCACTAGTGCGGGTCGTAGAGGCCCTTTCGCAATGTAGGTAACAATCGGTTTCAAAGCAGCAAAAGAAGCGTAAATGCAAAGCGCGAGTACCGCGACCAATTTGAACAAATCCTCGAGTGAAGGATTTTCATCGAAGATGATATTTGTGATGCTTTCAATCGAAAACATTTTACATCAAGGGTTTGTGCGAAGCTGATGGTGTATCGATCACGTCAAAGTAGTACGCTGTTAGGATGGTCCTGCTGCTAAATACAGTATCGGTATAATTTTATAATAAGCAGAAGTTTGTATTACTGTAAACGATAGGAAAGATTACTCACTCACTTACCAAGCATAGCGAAGCAAGCGCCTAAGCAAATCGATAGGGC
>FMBT01000116.1:0-35646 GCA_900095095.1 Fragilariopsis cylindrus CCMP1102
AGAAGTACTTTGATTTAGATCTGGGTTGGTGTCTTTTAGAAATCACAGTAGACGACGAAAAAGGAGGAGGCAATCAGCAAAAAAGGCTTTGTGCCTTTTCGAGTATGGAAATATGTTTGGACGATAATGATTGAAAAACACAAGAGACATCAACAACATTAGATATTCAACATCAAAAACTTGAAATGTAGAAAAAATAGATAAATATAGTATAGTACTAGTATAGTATAATATAATATTGTGTAGACTAGAGATAGCTTAATTTTACTGCACTGATGGTAATCTTTGCGCATTTCTGTGCTTGGCATATAGTATGTGTATGTGTAGGATTACATATGCGCTTTTCACTAAATATTCATATCCTATTCAGTCGGCGTCATCTTCTACTTCAGCACACAAATTGATCTTGTTCAGCCTCGTTATCATAATTTTCTTCTGATTTCTCTCCTTCATCGACGGCCTCTCTAAAATGATCTTCAACTTGTTCTTGATTCAAACCCAAAGCACTCTCTTCGATGGATTCTTTTTTCTCTTCTTCTTCGGCACCAACCTTGTACTCGCCATCATTTTCGTTATCCTCACTGCCATTTCCATTATCAATATCGATTTCTTCGGAATTCTCTCCTTGATCGACGACCTCTCCAGAATGGCTTTCTACTTGTTCATCTTCATTCAAATCTGAATCATTCTTGTCAACGGTTTCATTCTTCTCGTTATCAGTATCAATTTCTTCGGAATTCTCCCTTTGATCGACGACCTCTCCAGAATGGCTTTCTACTTGTTCATCTTCATTCAAATCTGAATCATTCTTGTCAACGGTTTCATTCTTCTCGTTATCAATATCAATTTCTTCGGAATTCTCCCTTTGATCGACGACCTCTCCAGAATGGCTTTCTACTTGTTCGTCTTCATTCAAATCTGAATCGTTATTTTCGATGGTTTCATTCTTCTCGTTATCAATATCAATTTCTTCGCAATTCTGTCCTTGATCGACGACCTCTCCAGAATGCCTTTCTACTTGTTCGTCTTCATTCAAATCTGAATCGTTATTTTCGATGGTTTCATTCTTCTCTTCTGCTTCAATCTCAGGCATCGTTTCCTTAGTTTCTGCTTTTGTGCGTCGGAAGGTATTTCTCTGACAACAAGGCCAATTCTAACTCTTCATCTGTGACACTCAATTCCGTCAATTCAGCCTGTAACGTGTCCGAGATGTCCTGGAACTCTGCAGCCTCATCGTATTCTTCTCTTTTAGCAGCTTCTTGAACTTTTTCCTCCGCTTCGTTGATTTTGTCCAGTAGAAATTTTACTTTTGCCAGACGTTCTTCGCATTCCTCGCTTGTGAGCTCACAATCTTGCACGACCCTTTCACTCTTTTCTTCGACTCGCAAATTATATGAATCGTCTTTTGCTCTTCTTCGATAGTAGACGAATCTCCTCCCGCAAGACCGATATTTTCCATCAGCTCTTCCCACTTGCCATATTTTCTTCCTAAATCGTTTCCTTCTGCTTTGAGTACCAAAATCTGACCCTCAAGCACCCTGGCACCGACGCCCTTAACACTATTTTCTTCAGAAGAACAATCACTACAATTTTCTTTCTTTTCTACAACCAGCTGCGCAATTATTTTTGCCAATGACGTCATAAGTTTTTCTCCTGACAGTCTTTCTTTCTCCTCTGCAATATCTCTAGCTTTCAATAAATCAGAATCTAGTTGATGAAGTACGTCTTCCGCTGACGCCTTCTTAATTTCAGCATCCCCGTTTAATTCATCTTCGATGTTCTTTATGCGGGACTCTGCTTCTTTGATCTCCTTAGAAGCCTTGCCAGCGGCTTTAAAATCCCTCTTCGCAGCAGCTGCTTTTTTGTGCTTCTCCAATTCTGGAATTCTTTGAAGAATATTATCATGCTCAGACTGTAACTTTTGAATAGCTTCTGTAGCAATTTTCAGTGTTTGTTTTGCACTGCTAGCCGCACCTTCGCACTTCACAACATCGGCCTGGAACTGCGCAAGGGCCTCTTCGTCGTCAATCTCTGCCTGCTCCGCTTGACTTTCTTCTTCAATGTATCGAAGCTGTGTGGGTATGATTTGGCTGAATTGTTTGGATAACTTTAACTCGGATTCTAAAGTTATTTTCAATTCCTCGTGAGAAAGCAAGGTATCGGAATGCGTTTGGACTTGAAGATCATGTGCCTCCTTTTGTCTTTTGTGTTGTTCATGCTCAGCTTTCCATTCGTTCCGGCTTAATTTCATCTCTCTTTCCTTCTTATCAACGCGGCTGAGCTGTCGTGAAAATTTCACCCTTACTTTCGAGATAGAATCTTCAAATCCGAACTTTCTTGTTCTTAAATTAGCTGCTTCCTTTACCTTCTTATCAAGTGTTTTCCGAAGCTCATCGATTTCACTCTCGACCTCTTCAAGGTTTTTATTGACTTCCTCTTTTTGCGTTTCAATTTCGCAAGTCTGTTCTTTGATAGAGTCTTCCAATTCCTTTCGTTCTTCACTTACGTGTTCTTCTTCTCGCTCCAAATGTTTTGAGTATTGTTGTATACGTTCTTTTTCTGCTGAAAGCTGCTTTGAAATACTTGCGAATTGCGTGAATTGTTCGTCGTCATTCTTTCGTTCATTTGCAGCTTCTTTTTCCTTTAGTTCCTCAAGTCTTACCGCTAGATTTTCGAAACAGTGCGCTACAGTTTCACCTAATTGTGCCTTACAATACTCAAGCTGAGATAAAGACTCATTTATGTTCTGTAACATAAGAGCTACCTCATGTTTTTCTCGCTTATGACCATCTAACTCCTGTCCCAATTGATCGGCTTGTTCATAGTCTTCCTCGTCGATAGCGTCTTGTAGTTGCTGTTCTAGTTGCTCAATTTGTTGAGTTGCCAAGCGATCCTTGGCCAAAGCGAGAAAACGATTTTCTGATAACATGTTTTGTTCACTTCGTGCATCTTTTATTTGTACCATTGCTCGGTTGACTGATTGTGCGAAAAACTCCTGATGATCTTCAAATATTTCCTTTGGTGTGTTTCTTTTCTTTGGTTCAAGCGAGACATTTTTTGGATATGAGTATACCGGCGGCACACTTGGAGTAAATTGTTTCAAAGATGGACGAGACTCGGACGCAAGCTTGTCGTTCGATGTAATAAATGAGAAACCAGTAGTAGCACTACCACCAGCAGCAACGTTTTCTATCGGCTCTGGTTTGTAACCGGCAGCACTAGTTGTGACCTCTACCTTGGTATCGTCGTCATTGTCGTTTGTATCGGTACTATTATAGCTATACGACCTCTTGGATTGCTGTTGCTGTTGAAGTTGTCGTTCCGCCATGGCATGTTTCATGACCTGTTGCTCCTTCGTCACTCGATCCATACCACTAGCAGCTGCATTAGACCCATATGAGTGGGTGCTACTACCCAAAGAACCGTGACTAGAGTCTCCTCTTTTGTGCGTAGTGGCGATGGTTGTGGGTATGGGACTGGCCCGAAAGCCCTTAAAAAATGTTCCCATGAACCCTTTTTGGTTCTGTTGTTTATTTTGTTGCAACTTTATAGCCTCATCAGCTGCCGCCTTAGCTGCCTCCAATACGTCATCCGTACTAGCCGTCGGTTGAAGTTCAGGTGAAGTCGTTACTTTCGCCTGGGCCTCTTCTATAGCCTTAGATTGCATAAATGCTTCGGCTCGTTGCGTCGCTTCCGCAGCACCATCTCGAGAAGATTTATCTTCGGCGGTGTTCGCCGGCATCGTAGTCAAGGGTGGGGTAGCGGCTGCTGTAGGTGTTGTGTTTGATAACGGCGGTGCTGTACTGGTGTCGTTATAATTAGAATTCACTCCGATCTTCGATGATCGCATTTTTTTCTTTTTGACCACATTCCTTTTAGCGCTGGTCCCAAAGTGATACCAGCTCCAGCTGGTAAGCCAGTAGATGTCGTCGTCGTTGTTGTTGCTGCTTCCAAGCCGAAAGATTTGCGTATAGGAGTTGGAGAGGGAGCACTGACAACAGAGGACGTAGAACTGATAGGTGCCGAATTATCATTATCTCCGGATAAGAAGGAAAAACCGCTGGAAACTACTGGGGCAACAGCTTCCTCGGGAATTGTTTGGGTTGTTTCTTCGACAACCGAGTCAGCTCCTAATCCATCATTCGTTGGAGACGCAATAAAGTCAAAACCAGATGACGTAACAGTATTAGTAGTAGTAATAGGAGCAGGAACAGTACTAGCGGAAGCAACCTCGTCAGCGGTAGGTCCAGATGCAACGCCGCTCGAGGGTTCTTGCATCATGAAAGAAAATCCACTACTAGTTGCTGCGGAAACAGGTACAGGTACTGATGTAGTATCCAATTCCGGATCTTGTGATGGTGCTGGGGCGGAATTCAGGAAGGAAAAAGAAGAAGCCGCTGGAGCTGGGGATGCTGTTGGTGGCTCAGGAGCAGCACCCACATTCATAAAACCAAACGAACTGGTCGCCGTCGTTGGCGCCGATGTCGCCGCTTCGGTTCGATCATCCTCTGCATCCTTTGACGACGTGCCTTTGATATCAAGACCACCAAACATATCAAACTATTAATTTTTATTTTACAGGAGTGTACACAGTAGTTATTGTAGATATATCTTCTACCATCAAGAGTAATGAATAGACAGCGGTTGTTGGGTATGTTGCTTGAATAACGAAATCACCTGCTTGAAGTAATAAGTAATACACAATTAATAATGAATCGAATGCAATAAAATCACGTGCAAAAATACCAATCATAAATAAAACAGCAAGAAATTTTAACCCAATCGCTAACGGTCTTATAAACATGTTTAGGGGAAGGGAAAAAATAGGGTGTTCTATTATACTGCCCCTCCCCTATCTAGCCAAATATAATTTTCGTATTGTTCAATACAAACACGACTCAAAATTATTCATTATTCTTCAGCTAGGGATTAATCCCCAAAATTACCTCCGTAAGAACAGTCCCCAGACAATTCGGTCGAGCGTTAAAAAGAAATAATAAGGTAAAATGAAAAAATAATTATGAACAAAAACAAATTTCGTGTATTGTTTTTATTAATTATGCCGACTTTAACAAAGGAATTGTCCGTGATGGAATTGGTCATAGCTATTATTCGCTTATTGAAGATGATGCCTGCATTAGAGGTTCGGGTTCGGAAAATTAACATTTAACACTTTTTCGCGATGGATTGATTCGATTCATTCGATCACTACTTATGTTGCAGAAAATCATCACTTCTTACCGTATTTTCACTTTTTGACACGAAGACGAACCTGAAAGGTGAAAGGTGAAAGGTGAAAGGAAATAGTTAACCGCTAAACTGAAATGAAAATCACATCTGCCTCATTGAAAAATACGTGACAGAAAACTGAAAGGAAAAATCACATCTAAAGAAAAAATACATAAAAGAAAATAGAGTGAATACTTCTCATCCTTTTGCTCCGTCAACAAGAAAACGGTGAGCAACTAGTTGTCATAGAAGTCAGTTTAAAGTTAAGTCGCGGTCGCGATGGGTAAAGTACGATCCAAATCCAAATCAAGGAACAGCCAAGCCGACTACAAAAAAAAGATAGAGGAAATAGCATACGACGAAAGAATGACCGCGATAGCGACAGTGAGATCAGCTTTGATGAGGAACGCTCGTCAAGCTATAAAACTAGAGATTATGGCAGAGAGGGTGGTGGTCGATCACGGAGAGCACGTAGTCGAAGTGTAAAGAAAAATACTAAGAAACGAAATAACTTTGATGATGAAGACAACGAAAAGTTGGCAAGAAGAAAACGGGATAGCCTTAGATCAAGATCAAAATCAAATTCACGACTACGACGAGATATTAATAATTCAGACAGTGACGAATTATCGGTGGATCACCGCAGCATCAGGGGGAAACGCGCCCAGAGTAGTAGCGGTAGCGTTATGAGTCGGAGATCACAACATAGCAATAAAAGTCGTTTTACAAGTGTGGAACGAAGCGAGAGCCGTAGACAATCATACGTCGAATCGGATAGCGACAGTGAGTCCGACCAGTCGGAAGAATCCGATAGTGATAGTGATAATGATATCCAGCCCTTTCGCCGACATCAAAATTCTACATTTAATAGGCCTTCCAACAATAATATTGAACAAATGCCATTATCGGCTAGGCCTCGACTGATGAAAGCAAACTCCTTTCAAATGACAAGGCAAGACCTATCAGACAACCCAATTTCTGGTAGGTCACGACAGGAATTGGGTCGAAACACAAATCAAAATTCTACATTTAATAGGCCTTCCAACAACAATCTTGAACAAATGCCAATATCGGCTAGGCCTCGACTAATGAAATCGAATTCCTTTCAAATGACAAGGCAGGACCTATCAGACGACCCAATTTCTGGTAGGTCACGGCAGGAATTGGGTCGAAACGCAGATCAAAATTCTTCATTTAATAGGCCCTCCAACAACAATCTTGAACAAATGCCAATATCGGCTAGGCCTCGACTAATGAAATCGAATTCCTTTCAAATGACTAGGCAGGATCTATCAGACAAATCAATTTCTGGTAATCAAGCCCCGATGTTTTCGGGAAAAATAAACAGTGCAACTTCTATTCAGAACAACAATCAACGCCAAACGGTACTGAGAGCTGGATTAATGAGGAACACATCTGCTAGAAATCTAACCCCCGTGAACAGAAATGCTCCACTTGGTAATAGCTTACCTCAAAATAATGATAATGTTCAGAGGCCTACAATGGCAATAGCTTTGTCAAATCGGCAGTTACTGTCTACGAATCAAAAACCAGGTCAGCAGCCATTGAATAGATCAACATTTGGAAACGAGTCACAACCACAACTTCACGTAAAATCTGGTATGGTTCGGGCAACATCTCAAAGGTTCCTTAGCAACGTCAATGCCGGCAACGGCAATAGTAACGCATTACTCAGTACTTCCACGCATTCTGCCATGAGACTAGGTTCGCAACAAAAAAATCCGAGTGAAGCAAATAGCCAGTTTTCTAGGAGGGGTCAATCCAAGAGCCTATTGATGAACGGTAGTGTAAAAATGATGACGAATAATGGTGATCAGCAATCACAGAATGAAATGATGAATTCCCAATGGGCTAACCATAACAGGGGGCCTCCTCTCGTTATCGGAGGCTCGATGATGTCGGACGGTGCTTCAGTTATTTCCTCCCACACCCGCCGGAGTCCGCATCAAACACTTGCAGACCAAATTTATTCTCGAAGTCTTGCCGAAGATACGCAATCTGTGGTGAGCTGTCGCACTCTTGACCCGCCGGGAGCTGATAGTCAACATTTGACTGAGTATTTGAGCGAACAATACTCGGACGACGATTCTTCATACGACACTTTCGGAGATGACCAAGAAAGTTACGTAGAGCTATGCGACGAAGACGAAGACGAGTTTTCAGTAAGAAGCGACCCTCCAAATGCTATTACCAGCAGCAAATCAGAGGTGTATGAAGATTCTGAAGATTCTGAAGATTCTGGAAATTCTGATATTGAGGAGACAATGTACAGTGACGAGTCGAGTTGTCCAACTAGTGGTTTCGACTTCGACGACGAAGACGACGACGACGACGACGACGACGACGACGACGACGACAACAACACATACAACTGTAGGATGCGTCTTGCTACTGACAGGCATCATCTGGATGTAGGAGGCTCACCCCCTGGTACTTCAAGTGGTTTGGTAGGAAGACAAAATGATGAAGAGAATAGTCGGAAGCCAACCTCAAGGTTCTCTTCTTCTGATATTTCATTTGAATATGACCATGAGATAGGCCCTCCCAAAAGAACCTCGTCGTTTAAAGCAGAGAAATTGGCATCGTCGGCAGAGCCTGTGCGTTCGAAAGAGATAAGTCCCCCTAGAAGAACCTCGTCGTTTAAAGCAGAGAAATTGGCATCGTCGGCAGAGCCTGTGCGTTCGAAAGAGATAAGTCCCCCCAAAAGAACCTCGTCGTTTAAAGCAAAGAAAATATCATCGGCAGAGCCTGTGCGTTCGAAAGGCAACGACAGCACGGTGATTGATCAGGAAGAGTCTAGTCTAGAGTCCCCTAGGAATTGGTTAGCTCAACAAATTTCCCGTCAGAAAACAACGGGCCTAAAAGCGAGCTCAAACTCGTTGGATCCCGGAGCTACGAAAAACGAACCTCAGTCACACTCATTGGAACCTACATCTACGATTATTGAACCTCAGAACGATGCCTCGTCGAGCAATTCTGAGTTCGACAGTGATCTTGAAGAGTTTGCTTATCAGGAATCTATGGAAGTCGCTAGTACATCGAACGACAATAGAGACACAGGACCAAAAGTAGAAACGGAAAAGATGAGAAAACTAACAGCTCCATTAGAAATAGACGATGACCTGGATTCTGATCCAAGAAACAGCAGATCGTATTCTGCCAATACTCGCAAACATTCGAGCATTGACATAGATGCACCTGGAGCTTTGAAAACAAAAAGTGGCGTTCTAAGCCTAGATGAACGCGCAACTACTTCGAAAATCGCTTATTCTTCGCTGTCTAAAGATGATACGACGATGAAAAGTTCAATGGCAAAAATTGAAAATAAGCAAGAAAGGAGGAAAAATGAGCCAGGAAAGAAATATAAAAACCGTGACTTGATTGAAGGCGACAGCAAGAGAAGGAAGAATACTATCGCAGAATATTCAAGGAAAAACAAAGAGTTTGCGGGTGTATGTAGTCCCGAAGAATCATCGAAAGACAGAGTTCTAGAAAAAAGAAATAATACGGGTAACGACGTGCTCGACACAAAGAACGTTTTAAAAGAGAATGGATCCAAGATGACGAAGAATCGCGATGTAGAGCTGGGCGCCGATAAACGTCTATTGAAGGAGAATGGTATAAAGAAGAAAAAGAGAAAGAAAAAAAAGGAAACCGATGATGATGAGCTCAGCAAAAAACTGTCATCGAAGAGGAAGAGCGATACTAAAGATAAGAATAAATCAGCTGACAGGCAACACGGTAAAACAACGAAGAAGGATAGAGCTACTTCTTCTAAAATTCAAGGCACTCGTAGGCCTAAACAAGTCAAAGTCAAAAAGTCTTCAAGCAAATCTGAGAGAACTGCAGGTTTTGAGGATAAGAGTGTTATGTCTTTAATTGACAAGCTTAAAGCTTACGAATTAGACCAACATCGATAAGTGTCTAATTTAAGTTCCATAGTAGAAAATGTTGAACATTTAAAAATTAATCATATGCTTTTTTAGTTGTTTGACTAATGATAGGTTTTTTTTCGGAACCTTCATCTGTTGTGCAGGCGGAGTTAAAGCGAACGAGTCTATACTTCATAGCTAGTATGGTGAACAAGCTCATGTTCTTGTTCTTATTCTTGATTATTAATCTTTCTATTGTATATGATAACTATATTGATTCATTCATTTTTTAACTGAGACCTTGGTCATATTACGCATGAAAGCAACAAAGTTGAAAGCTACAAGGTTGAACAGCTTTGCTAGCTTGGCTGGAAAACTCACACAGCACTCCAAAGCAAGCATTATAAATTATTTGGTTAATAATCTTTTTTTAGTTGCTTTACGTCAAGTATTTTATACATACTGTACAAAATCCAAGTTTATTTTTGGAACTTGAACTCATTAAGATCGTGATTATTGTTCTTGGTGTTTTTAGGAGGCATAAGAGCTAATTATATCAAATTTCGAACACCAATGCGAATGGATCTTAGTTCTGAAGTGTCCTCCTACTAGTTAATTGTCTGTCCGTTGTCAGTATTAATGCTTTCCGTAGCTACTGTTTACCGGGTACAGTACAGCATGCTGTGACGTCGTGGAAACGATCTTGCCTGCACCGATTTTTTGTTTTTGTGAATTTACCACTTAGATGTTGTACACCGACATCTTAACGATTCCGCCGCGTTGTATCGACAATATTGTACTTGTAACTTGTTAACTCATCAACTATCATCCTTACTTGTATTAGCTTGTTTGTACATGGTTGCCCACCGAAGCAAACGAAGACTATGAGTGCACCGTTGCGTCAACCTGTAGGTAAGGTCGCTCCTAGTAGCAAAGCGAATCTGCTAGCTTACATGAAACTGCGATCTCCGAACGATCTTATCGTGCACGAAAAAATATCGGAATGGGTAGCGCTACAACAACTTCCGGCTCAAATCCCTCCTACGCAAACCGCAACGTGTCGTATTTCATCGGCTTTGTTATTGCTACGACTCGTCCGTGCATTTGAACAAAGATTAAATACAGCATTGGATGATCCCAAAAAGAAGAAAGGCGGAGGTCCCACAATTACTAGTCCTTCGAAGCAGGGACATACTATCAACGCGTTCGGATCGTCGGTCACAAACGGCGGTCGTAACGATTTATCCAAAAAGGTCAACCAATCTTCGAAATCAGCTTCGAAAACGAAACCACCCGCTGATCTACATGTGTTAATGCAACGCAAAGTCAAGGTAACTCGATTGGTACAACAGGCGGTGCAATTCGTCGGCAGCGATGTTTTGAAAGTTTTACAGGTCTTAGCACATTCACCGACTGTTTCGGATGTGGCAAATGCATGCCTAACAATTTTAAATGATGTGAGCAGAATTAAAAAGTTCTATGCAATTTTTGCTGCCGCATCAGGAAAAGATCCGTCGACGGTCGATCAGGCATCGTCGACGTTTTTTGGTGTATTCGCTCTTCAGGCGTTGCAATCACTCAGAGCACAGGCGTTTTCTGCGTATGAACTTGCTCACGATTTTGATTTAATTTACAGGACATGCTATCAAGATCAAGCCTTTCAGGATTGTGTCAATGCACTCAATCCTATTATTACGCCAGCTGGTGGAGTCGCACCTACAACAGCATTTGCACCTGATACCGAAGCGCGTAATATTTGTTGGAAGATTACAAGAGTTCTAGCCTTGAAGCTAGATTACGCCAGCAAGTCCGACCCTGAAGCGAACGACCATCGTAGGAATCACATTCTTTCTTCTGCAGCCAGTATCGTTCTTGCTGCAAATATGGGAAAATCGATGATGTGTCCATCAGCAATGAATGGCAAGGTCACCGAAGCAACAAGAAGCGGATTAATGTCGTCATCGTCAGGGAAACCCAATTCTCCATCGCTCGCAAAGCGACAGAAATTAATCACTCCCAACGAAACTGATTTCGTTGCCTTGGTGGCAGGTCCTGTTTCTGAGCTGTTGCACTTTATCTCCAAAAATACCTTTAATAATCAAGGCATTACCCCTATCTACAAAGTCGACATCAGATCTCAGCTTGATAAAATTTTCATAATGATAAACCATCTTCCTGTTGTTCAGAAGGCAGCTAGCAACAGTATCATTTCCCGCAGTACTAATCTACCGCCGTTGTTATCTAAAGCTTTTCTTCCTCCAAGGCTTCACTTTGTCCTTAATAACTACCGAAGCATCATTCACACTCTCGTGATGGATACACAAAAAGAGCTCAAAATCAATACCGCCGCCAATAGCAGCAATGCGATGTCGAATTCAAGTTCCGGTGCTAATGCAAGAACTGGAATCGTCAATGTACTTTTGTTATTTCCTATGGTTATTGGTGAGCCTTGGGGAATCCATCGCGATGCGCCAATGATCGCAAGTAAGATGCTATGTCCAGGGGAATACAAGAAGCCAGCACAACCACTGAAGTACTCGGTCGCTGTCGTTATGAAATTGAAACCTAAGGAGGTAACGAAAAAACCAATGACTGGTATATCGGATCTGGCTCGTCCCACCACCAAGAAACTCACCACGACGGATCCTATTGAAATCATAACGGTTGATTCTCCACTACCAACAAGAGCGCCGGTTGAAATGAGAATGGGAGAAATCAAACCACCTGTCATGAATGACTCGACGGAACTGAACGAATGGACGTTGTCGATCTTGTCACTATCCGTCGTCAAGCCAAGTGATGCGTTATTGACGTATCTTGGGGAGAATGATCGGATGGAGGGTACTGGCTCTTCTTGTTTACAGGATGTGATTATACCTGTCCTCAACAGGGGAGTTCTTCGTATTCAGGGTGCTCTTCACTCTTTAAGTAATATTGTCCAGGAGGAGATTACCACGACACTGACAATAGGCCGAAGAGACGGCCAGGTCTACGTCGATGGACAAGTTGACCACAGTATACAGTTATGTGCATCAGTCATTGGATTTTTCTACCATAGTTTGGAAGCTATCATTCAGGACCAAATGGATAGAATGGAATTTCTTGGAACATTCGATTCTCTGCTTCAAAGTAGATCTTTTCATCGTGCTCTCTTGGCATGTTGTTATACATGTGTTCTAAAAGGTGTCGGAACAACTCAAAAGCTCCACATGAACAAAAACTATAAGAACATTACTGTTCAAATTCTAATGGATACAATTGAAAGTAATCCATTCACTTTTCTGAAGATTATCGAAGCTCTCTGTCGAGCACTTATTGTCCCCGAAGATTCTCCAAACAGGCAGCTTGGATCCCCGATTGTTGCTGGACTCCCTGTCATCCTCCAGCAACACATCCAAACAATCGAATCTCAGTTGATTGATAATGTAATCTGGAACACTTTACCATCCCCCAATAAGTCCGAAGCATCGCTTATGACTACAATCAAGACAATGAGGAGTCTTCCTGGGACTTGGCCACCGGATATTCTGGAACCAAGTCTACCTGAGGAAATTATCAACGGGGAGATCAACTCCTCTAAAGTTAACGAAGTGCGGTACAAACCATCCTTCGGTGCATCGTCAGAGGCTAATTTCTTATCCTTTTTCTTGCGCAAATTACTGAAATGCGCTTTTTCCCGGATCCAAGATATATGTGCAGCTCTCAACTTGTCAAATGAGACACTTGTACATACTCAAATTTTGGTTGCCTTTCGCTACCTATTACGTCATCATATCACGATCTTTTACGAAAGACACGTTGATCAATTGTTGTTATGCTCAATTTACGGGGTCTGTAGGTTGATGAGAGTTCGACCAGAGATAACTTTTGGAAAGATCATTGATGCATATTTTGCTGTTAGAGGCGAAGATCAGGGAGAACGTGCGTGCAGAGTAATTGTTAGACACGTCAAATTGGTTTCATCAGAAAAAGGAAATCGACCTGACATAAAAGTAGTTGGCAATATCGTCGTCTTCTACAATCAAACATACGTGCCAAAAATGCAGAAATATTTTCTTGGGAGCAAGTCTTTAAAGCAAAGTACTACTCAGTACCAAAAGCGGCTTGCGAATCAGAGGAAATCTGTTAGCAAAGAACAAAGAAAACAAAACACTCCCGAGAAAACAAAGCCAACAGACAATTCCTTAAGGAAGTCCTCCACTACCACTATTGCTCGTCCGAGTGATTCGAAGAAAAATACCTCGGATGGAAAGCTAACTAACAAATCGTCGGTAGGAAAAGATAGCCCTAAAGTTTTTTCACTAGAAAAAGCTGGTTCGAGCTCGATGGGAAATCCTGCCATCGTTAATTCTGCGAGTTTGGAAAAGAAAACTATTATCCACAAGCCCAATGGTTCGTCTTCAGATGAAAAAAATGCTCCTACCGTTTCGAAGGTAAAGGAAGTGTCGTCAACAGGAAAGACAGATGAGAGTATAAGTCTGGCTGCAAAGCCTTCATCAAACAAATCGAAACAACCTGTATCAGCTAATAGTAGCGCACCAGGTTTTGTGAAGACCGCTTCTACGGAAAAGCCTTCAGGAAAAACAAATGGGGTCAGTTCTGATCTGAAAGAACAACCAGAAAAGGCTGCATCTTTAGGAGATAAAAAAGTTGTAACTTCGGGGGAGAAGTCGACCATCATCGCTGCAAAAGAAAAATCAACGTCTAGTGAACAATCTAAGGATGTTATGGACCTAAAAGATTTGACAAAAACAGACGAAAAAAAGGATGCGATGGACGTAAACGATTCGAAGAAAACAGTTGGAAAAGAGGATGCGATGGACGTAGAGGATTCTACAGAAACAGATAGAAAAGAGGATGCGATGGAATAGAGGATTCGGCAAAAAAAGATGATGGAAAGACTGCTTCGACCAACTCATCGGACGGACACGAGAATCCAGGTAAAAGTGTAGGCGAAAAGTCTGTTCCAAGTGAAAGTGGCTCGACTCAAGACCCTACTGCGAAAAAACCTGGCTCGGATTTAAACAAAGATTCTTCTGAAGGTAAGCCAGTGGATAAGCTAATGGATGGTAAAGCTACAATAGAGGAGAAGACGGTAAAAAAAATTACGGAAGACTCACAAAAAAGGAAGTTTGCATCCATGGGGGAAATAAACACTTCAACGGCAAGGTAACAAACACTATATTTCCATCTTAGTTGAAGATATAATAAATTGTACAATCTGGAATATTTCCAGTAGAAAAATAAAGAATGGAATTATCCAATTGCTTAAGTCTTTCTCATTCCAAATAATTGTATTGTGGAATATTTGTTTGATACCAACTGTAGCCTTTTTTTGTTTACTTGACTTGAAGAACTTGGAAATTTGCGACATGCACACAATCCACTACTAGACTCCTATGAATAAACAAGCTAAGTGGGATAGTATAGCGGCCTTTGTTCTAGTTGAAGTTGATTACAGTATGGTATGCATTTTGTGTTGCTACCCATGACAAACAAAAGAGAGGGGGGAAAGTTCCATAAAGCTTGGTTAAAATGAATATGGTTGGAGAAATTTCTTCCTGGGTAGATCAGTTAGCATCATTCATTGATGTATCAATTGACATTACTATTTCGATCGTGCTTGTAATATAAAGGTATCAGATCAAAACTGTACAATATTTGGGCCAAACTTAGTCACTTGGTTCTAGAATAGCAACAGTGCCTATAGTAAGGGATAGTTAACTAGATCTTGATCTTGGTTTGGAATACACTGGTAAGGTCCTTCACTTTCTCTGTCATCACCGTTGACTCCTGAGGTGCAGGATAAGTATTATATTATTATCTGAAGTGTTGGAACTGATGATGACATCATCATGTAGCATTAGACTCGGTGCCAAAACAGAAATAACAGAGCAGTTCAACAAGGAATGGGTTCCAACCTTTAGGATCAAAATTGAGGATGAGATGGTATGAAATGGGCAAAGAATGCGAGCATGACATATTGGGACTTTGCATAAATATATATGACTTGACATAAACAATTGTACTATGCTAGTAGGAACAAGAAATTTCAATTCCTACCTCGATTTTGTGAGCTACACAAGACTGCTCCCCCTCCTCGCGCACAATGCGTCGGGTGCACAAATCGCTTTAAAGATAATAAATGCGTAGGTACGTTGAGACTATTTACACTTTCAACTGCTCGATGCTGATGATAATCTCATTTTTGCGCGCCTTGACAGATTTTCTAAAAAATATATGGCGCGCAAAAGATGAAATGCAAGTATGCGAGCGGAAAATATTGTTAAATAAAGTGCTCAACGTACACAACGCATTCTCTTTAAAGCGATTTGGTGCACCTTTCTCGCATTTGTGTGCGCGAGGAGGATGGGGAGCACAATACTATTAGGATTCAATTATTCTTGCCACAACTAACTAAACACTAACCAACTAACAATTCGTCTGAGTACTACAGTAGTACGAGGCTGTTTCACATCCTCTCTGCCTCTTCACAAATTCGTCGATTACAACATCTGTGATCCTCGAAATCGGTATTTAGCGACGCCAAGCCATCGTGCACCCCAAACAATGCCACACATTAGCGCTGAAGAAATGGTCAACAAACGATCTGGATCAAGATTTACCAACGAAAAAGAATCAACATCAGTTCGATCTGACGAAGAATTGCCAATTCAAGTTGCCATACCAAACTTTTTAGGGACTTCCGATCCCGTTGTTGCTATGGCGAGGACGGTCTCCGCTACAAGTGCAATTGTAGATCCCTCGTTCGAATCTATTGAACATAATCCTCCTCACAGTCAGCTTTCAGTCGATGTCATGGATAATATATCCTCGCCGTCGCCGAATCGAGGTGTCAAGACTGTCATAACTCCTGCCTCTCCGGGTAGCACAAGTAGAAGTATTGACAATAATGAATGTCCATCATCTTCGAATTCTTCTGTCTCCAATGTGGTTTCGAATACAAATCTAGAATCGATGTCTCCGCGTAAAAAAGAGGCTGGTTCTATTCTGACTACTATCTATGGTACTTCTCGCCTGTCCCACTCTCCCGTTAGAGCCAAGAGACGAGTTTCACAGATTGAAGCCATAGATGACGATGAACAATCATCAAAATCTCCGCAGCTACAGCAGCAGCAGCAGATCCTTAGGGAATCAATCGTTTTGAAATATGGAGGTTCTCCAGATCGTCCAGCTATCATACGAAGGGGTTCCTCCATTCTTTTATCTAGAAAGCGCGAGGCTAATGCAGAACCTCAGCGAGAGGTAATAATGTCACAGTTGAAAAGGATTAAGTCCGAGAGCAATGCTGTTGTTGTCACCGCTAGTGATAGTACTGCTGCTATCGGTAATTCCAATGCTAGCGCTGTAGACAAAACCGCAGCTATCGAGGCTGCAGCAGCTGCTGCTGTTATGGCCGATATGAAAAATAATAAGAAGCCAATTACCTCTCCAACATCGTCGGGAGAAACAGACAAAGTAGAAGACGATACATCGAACGGATATCCAAAGCTACATGCAGTGCATCCACCACATAGTCTCCAACATCACCTTCCTCCTGCTTATCATACTTTTCACCCAGGTGTCGCGCCACCACAATTTCATCCTCATGCGGCCTCCTTCGGTGGTCATCCATTTGGTTATCATCCTATGGCGTTTCATGGGTACCCTCATCCTCATGGTCCTCCTGTAACCGTATCTTCTTCTATGGTTGGACCTCAATATCATGGTCATCCAGCAGCTGGATTCTACCCACCATATTATTCTGGCTTTCATTCTCCCATAATGAATCAACATAATGGACAACATCTACCTACTTTTGGTTCTCCGTACCAGAACCTACCAGGTGTAGCTTTGTCACCACTAAAAAGATCGTCAAACAATGGCGTTACTATGAACGGAGAAGAAAAGGATCGGAGCAAACACGAAAATGCTACTATACCATCGATATCCGTTCGTAGCAATTCGACCTCGACGACGATGATGGAGGATCAAAGTATCAATAGTAGTAGCAGCAGTAAGGGATCTTTTAATACTGTAACTGACGGAACTCCGCCAAGCTGCAAAAGATGTGTCCCATTGCAGGAACCCATTCCATCCAAACACTGGGGGAAAGATGAAAAAACCAAAGATTTGATCCTTCCTGACTTTCATCGACTAGTGAACTTCCCCGATTACTTGTCTAAGTCACGTGGTTTTGTACCTGGTGGCGGTGACACAAGCTCATCGGGATGCTCCATTGCTGCCGGTGGCAAAAAGAATTGTGTTATGTGTGGTAAACTTCGTATTTGTTCTGCGTCCAGTTTGACCGAGAAGGGTCGATCAGGTGGCGGTGGTGGTATCAATACTGATGGTGATGATGGACACATTATTCCCCGTCAAAATAAGGGATTGTGTACTGCCTGCGATGTGGCTGTATGGGTTGTAATGGCCGACGGATGGAGATCAAGTGGTGTAAGGGATGCAAAAACTTTCGTCATTGGGCTGCATTTGGTGACAAGGGAGCTGCAACTAAGTGTGTACGATGCCGACACCGTCAAAAGGAAAAGTATGCCAAGCAAAAGGAAGTGATGCGAGTTAAACGCAACACAAAACGAGGCGTTACCGAAGAGACTCACTCCTCTCCTTCGTTAAAGACTTCTTTACCTACGAACCATGCCATTGGCTCCGACGAAAAAAAAGAGGACGAAACGTATCTCGCAGCAGCGCGAGGACTCAGAAGTCTGATGAATGCTGCTATTACCAAATAAAGATCAAGTGAGTCATATGTTTTTTTTAAGCCAACGAATATATTCTTTTACTGTCGGGCCCACCACAACTGCTATGCGTGTGGTGCTAGTTCTCCGACGGTTTTTAAAATAATGTTTATTTGGCTGGAAAATATCTGTTGGGAAAAAATAACAGAATCGTGTTGCTATATTAAAAAAAATCGACCTAGGGAAAAAATAAATGATAATAGAATATTTTATCTCATTACAAACTTAGTAGTTCAGCATACACTTTAAGTGTTGAAGTATATAGCAATCACTTTGATAGTAAAATTTGGTACTGTAGTGAGCTTCTTATTGTAGCTTAAACTACTTTCATTTGGCATGTCAGAGCAAGGCGCTCCACTATTCATAAGCACATGCTGAAAACGAGTTAAAGTCTTCATCAAGTATAACAAAGCTGATATGTTCCTAAAGCACAAGGTTCAATATTGATAATAATAGTATTGATGGTAATCACAGCAAAAGATTCATGATGATGATTTTAAGATGGAGGACAAAAAGAGGAGGAACACACATTGGTTGCTCTTGTAGGGGGCTGCAAGATAATCCATGGTAAGTAATACAAATCTGCTCCAAAGTCAACATATAAATTGTTAGCGAGATAGATTGATGCTCTGTTCCGCTCTATCATCATACCACATTTAGTTTGGATAAAAAAATAATGACAATGGCACAGTCTAACATTGTTTAACCTAGTTAACACAAGTGGGTGTCCACATGGATACGGGTTGCATATTTACACCATATCAGGCATCTGTCTTGCGCATGGTCTTACACCATTAAAGGACTAGAATACACAGTAATCTGTGCTATTTTCCTCTGAATTTCAATTCAAAGGGAATCCAATTAAATCTACTGCATGCAGCACTGCCTGCTCACCTATCCTATTCTAGTACACAAAAATGACAAGCTGTCCAAAATTTAGTTCCAAGGAAGGGAGCCTCAAATACACCCCTACTACTGTCCTGCATGTCCTACACAAATAAATCTGCAAATCTACTGTTGGATAATTTTGCCAGGTCATCAACAAATTAACTCATGCAGTATTGTAATGACCACCATCATGAACAACATGCTACAGTAGTAATTCTCCTTTTTTTATACACAATGATGTTCTGTCCTCTCGCAATTGCAATTGCAATTTCGAAGAAACGGTTTTTCTGCATGGACACTGTTACACAGCCAAGAAGTTCGCATAGCTGTCTTCTATTATTATTTATTTATTTGTTTTTCAACCCACGTGCCCAAACACTACCTGCAGTAGTGGCAGCACTATCGTCATTTATTTATTTAACATTTAAAAATTGTATGGGCCACAAACATTATTTAGACCAACATAAAGTAGACCATACTTAATCATTCCGCACATGCGCGCGATGAAGTCTAAAGGTTTGAGCCACAAATCCAGTACGTCGTACTGGAGCGTCCGCGAAAGCGAGTCTGGCGCGCGATTAAATTAAAAATCTTGCCAGCGCGGGGGACATGGGAAATTTTCAACGCGACCAAATAAATTTTTTGGCATAATAAAATTAAGTTTTGGGGGATATTTGTTTGAGGGCACATATATTAGGCTAATATATATATTAGTCCGGCTAATATATATATTAATCTCACTAATATAAATATTAATCTCGCTAATATATGTTTTTGTTCGCAAAGATAAAATAGAGCTCGCACGGACTGTAATACCTCATTTTGCTTGTCGTTTTTTAATGTGACACGCTGACTCGTTGAGAGTCAGGCAGCATGAACGGACAACCGCTTAAAAGAGAGACGCCTTTTCAGTCCCAGGAATTCAAGGAGCTTAACGCACGGAGTGGTTGATTCTTCTTTCTTTCAACTTTGGTCAACTTTTAACACGGGCTGTCGCGTGAATTAACACGGGCTAACGCGTAAAAAAAACTAAACTGGATTACAAAAAGCTAATTTTCCACACACAAAACTAGCTTTTTTTTCTTTTTCTTTTTGCTTCGACAATGGGAAAAACAAAAGGTTCTAAGAATATAACTGTCAGAAATAAACTAACTAACAGTCCTCATGCACCAGAAGTACAATACGATAGATTAGACCCCATAGATAGACTAATTACCTATTATTATTACATTTTTATTTTATCAGACGGTCAAAAAGGTTGGGACCCAGAAAAGTCTGGCTTCAAAGAACACTGGGCTCAATACGAAGTATTACAAACAGTCTATACTCATACTCAGTTCTACACTCGTGGGAAGGTAAGTAGATTGAACAGGGTTGGGTTGGATTGATTCGATTCATTTGTTTTTGATTTGCTTTCATTACAGCATTGTTACTTCAACTCACTTTTGTTTCATTTTCATTTTCTATTAGAAATTTGGAGAACTCGCACAGGATCTTATCTATATCAACTACCATCTAGACGAGCCTCAATTCGGAGACATCCCCCCATTATCATCAAGACCAGTCGGAACATATCCCTCTCCAGCTAAACGAAGAAAATCTGCCCCAACAACACCAGCACCAACAACACCAGCACCACCAACACCAACAATGCCTATCAACGCCGGCTCAACCAAAAGAACTGCTAGCATTATGAAGCCACATCCAGAAATGCAGGAGACTTCGATGACACAACTTGTGAAACAAACAAATGATTTGGGATTGATGGAAACTCAAGTCTCTGTCGGAACTATTTCGATTCCAATCTTGCGTGGTACATGGGAAAAGAAGATGAGGAAGATGGAAGGCTTCTTAAAAACTGCTTATATGAAAGAGTTCAGCCTTATTCGTGTCCTTCCCCATTCAGGAATCTCCCTTAAGAGAGTCGAATTGCAATGGTTAAACCCAACAACATTGCAGATTGGTGTTCTTTGGCCAAGATTTATGTCTGATATCATGCGTCAAGTGGCATTACAGACAACCACGTCTACTCACAAGTTTAATGAAGACCATGATGTTATCGACAGTATGTATGCCGACATTGGAACCAAGGTCAATAAAGCAGATGAAAAGAAGAAGCGTGTTGTTGATTATGGTATCTTCTACTTTGATAAACCACAGGATACATCGAAAGGAGGAACTGAGATCTTAATTCTTAATGTCACATTAACAAAAGATGATATTGATGATGAAGAAGATTATTCACCAGGTGACAAAGTGAAAGTTCTTCAGATTATCTGTCAAGAACAGACTAATGAAGAAGGAGAGAAGCTTCTTAACGTAACTGAGCTGGACGCAAAATTAGGTAGGCAATTTGATTGATATGTAAATATTGAATTGTATCTTATTGGCATGCTTCTCACTTGTATTCCTTCCTCATTCTTTATTATACAGGTAAGTCAGATCCGGATGGGAAAAAAGCTGGAGATTCTGATCCTGTTGATACGAAGCGTCAACAAGAAGAACGTCAAAAAGAAGAACAGGAAGCTAGACAACAAGACGAATCAACAAATGCTTTTGATTACACCCGGTTTGTTGGTCTGTACAAGTATCATAATTCACTTCCACCACCAGAAGAGTTAATTGCCAGATTCAGTGGTGCTGAAGAAAATCTCTTCTATCTGGTTAGTTTTCTATTAGAGAACAATCGAAGCTTTCTTGATGAAGATTTCATCACTCAAGTTATGACTCAATTCGATGGAAGACCAGTAGAGATGATGCGATATGTTGAAGAACAAGTCGCACCGGCGTCTACATCTCCTTCAGTACCTAATGCTATTGCAATTATACCGGATGATCAATCTACTTCAAGTATGTGCTCCGTGCGATTCGAAGACATTAAAAAAGCTGATGATGATGATGATGATGATATTGAAGACCATGCACATAATGAAGAACGTGCAGCTTACGACAAGCAGAAAGAGCATGCACAAAAACGAGTAGATGCTGACGTTGAGAAGGAAATTTCTGAAAAGCAAACAACGAAGAGTAAAAAGAAATCTCGGATTACAAGATCATCCATGCAAACAGACTAACACTATGCTTTAAATACGTTCTTTCTTATATACGCATGTAGGTGATAAAATCGCTTGAAGCCCGGAATCTGTTGCATCAATTGATTCTTTCTCTGCTACAAGTATCGATTCTAGTGATGATTCTATTGAATCAATGTCGGATCTAGATCCGTTGTTGGCATTACAAGAAGGTTTAGATGAGATTGAAAGGGAAATAAACAAGGGAAATGGGGATTGGGAATGATTATATTGTAACTCTTTTTAATAAAGAAATCCCTAGGGGAGTTACTTGTAATATAAATCATAGAAAAAGAAAAAGAAATAGAAATCGTATCATAAGCACTAAAATAGAACGATTTTATATTTCACATTTTTCGTACCTCTAGAACAGCTTTAGTAGTAGTATTAGTACGAAATAGTAGTATCAACAGAGATGATTTTTCCAGTGAGACAGTAGATATTCTTTGTACTAGTCATACATTGCTGTCTTAATGAGGCTACGACATACCGGTATGATCGCAACAGGGTTGAACTCAAATAAGATCTATTATAGTTTTTTTATTTTTTCTGTTATTCTTCAAATTTCCTGTACTACCCCCTTTGAAATCAGTTTCAGTACTGCACGTGTCTGTAGAATTCTACGTGGAATTTGATAATATTTTCGATTTGAGACAAAATTTGAATCAAAATTGAAGTAAAAAAATAACTGGTTATGAGCCTAATTTTGAATTGAAGTTAAGCTAAAATCTATTACAATAACCCGGATATTATGACGTGGTTTCTTCATTATTAGGCTCATAACCAGTTCTTTTTTACTTCAAGCGTGATTCGAGCTAGTCATAAAAAAGTTGTTTTCTTACGATGATCACGATGTAAATTTGTTAATACACAAACAACACACAAAAAGCATGAAACAAAACATGTTCATCGTGGGAAAACAAATTGATCTCCATTCCCGTTACCACTAATGATCTGACTATGTGATTTTCAGGTTTTTTGTTGTTACTAGCCTGTTACTGGGTTTAGCTACTATCATCCATTCATTCATTCATTTATTTATTTCTATATCATATCAACAATCATATCATATCATATCATATCAACGATGGCGAATAATCCTCAACCACCTGCTGCTGCTGAGTTAGTAGTATTACATCATCCATATATGGAACTAAATTACCCAAGAAAATACCAACCATGGAAGAAATACAAACAATGGAAGATGTGTATTATTAAAATTAATTCGTCGTTCAAAATGGAGATCCTTTCCATCAGGACCACAACACTGTTATGAAAAATCACAAACTAACACTATTATCAATCCTGCTGGTGATGGTGATGGAAGTAGTATTAGTAGTCGACGGATTACACATCTTAAAATTATTGATAATACTTTTTATCAACGTCTTCAAGAAGTATTAGCACCACCAAGAATTTTAGGTCAACGACCATATTAGCACCACCAACAATTTTAGGTCAAAGGTGGATAATGACAAAAGATATTGCTATTATGGATCAATTGCAAGTAATTGAATTATATCGTTGTACTGGTACGTTACCAGAATCAATGAATCATTTGAATTGCTTAGTACGTCTTCAATTAGATGGTTGTCATGATATTGATTTATCATTATTAGGATTAGGATTAGGACTAGGTGGTAATACCAATAATAATAGGTTACAGAATTTGATGGAATTAAAGATTACTGATTGTGAAGATTTAACACCAATTAAATTTCAAAATTTATCCAATTTGAAACGTATATCATTAATGAGATGGGATAAAAGAAATAATGATACAGTTAATTTAGGTCATCGTTGGATCAATGAATTATCTTCAGCAACAGTTGTTCCAACACTTCAATTCCGTTTGTCATTACAGCGTATAACATTTAGTGGTTCGGGTTTAACAAATAAAGATTTATACTATTTATTCGTATGTTAGTGATAATAAATTTCCTAATTTACATACACTTATCATAAATGATAATCCTGAAATTAATTCCTTTATGGACGTATCACCACACACCATCATCATATAACTATGTTCCACCATTGCCAACAACAATGGCAACGAATTTGAAAACAATCAAATTATCAGGTACAAGTATTAAAGTTAATAATGAAGAATTAGATAGTGTAATATACTTTTTGGAAAAACATCCAACGGTGGGTATAATGAAAGTTTTTAATTATGATTCATTACTTCCAATTGATCAAAGAAAAAAGATAAACAAGATTGAATATTTACTTTCAATGAATTCTATTGATGCATTTTCAATGACAGGTCGACCAGAAACAATCCCTCTTTCAGTTTTCCACTGGCAATTTCTAAAGCATTCCGTAAATCGTATCGGACATGTAATCAAGATAGTGATATACGTGATGAAGATAATTTTAAAAGGAAATACGACATGATATTGTTTATCATTTATTACGAAATGGACCAATCTTTGCAACTGGACAAACAGAAAGGTATAAACGTAAACGTGCATATTATCCTCGTGTTGTCAAGAAACAGATTAAGTACTAAGTGAAAAATGAAACGCACTGACCTGTTTTTTCAAGCATGGAGACATTACAAATAATTGGGAATGATAATATTGTAACTTTCTTATAAGAAATCCCGGGAAGAGTTACTGTAATATGAATCATAGAAAAAAATGAAAAAAAAATCATTTTATAAGCTCTAAAATAGATCGATTTTATATTTCACATTTTTTACACCTTTAGAACAGCTTAAGTAGTAGTTTTAGTACAAAATAGTAGTATAAATAGACTTTTTTATGTACCTTAGTATGTTTTCTTTGCCATAGTCACACATTGCTGTTTTGATGAGGCTACAGGTATGTTTGAAAATAAAAATAAAATAAAAAACATGCTAAATATACTGATAGATCTACTCAATTGTAACGAAACTAAATGTATAGGACTGATCGTAACAGTTTGCACATTCTACTATACCTCCCCTTCCCTAAGAGTAGTGTACATCATACTCAACATCATATGGGATTTCGCCACTTGCTAATTTGAGTTGAGTAATGACCGAAACAGCACCAAAACAAAGAGCATGCTTTTCAAACATCGCAGCTCTATCTCTTTCAGCATGATGATGAAAATAAGCTACCAATACATTAAATACTTTCAGTTTACCATTCACAGTTTCATGTCTTGCCCTTGCAACACTCTTTTGTTTTCTTTCTCCTGATGTGATTCCTTGGTCTGGAATTCTAGCTTTGGTGACACCTCGTAGACCTGTATCGGTTTCAACAAGTTCCCAATCTTCTAGTTCTCCTTCTAAATAGCCTCGAAAGATGGTAACCTCTGAATTGCCAGCGGGGAATGGTCCATTTATCCACACAATATGTCCAGTCTTGATACAAATACCTACTTCATATTTAATACCAGGTCCATTAAATTTTTTGGAATACATATCTTTGCTTGCTGGGAATGGTTCAGAACAGCTACAATCAAGGCAATCAACAGTTATCATACAATCATATAGGATATTTTCCAAATCAGGCTGTCCATTGAATCTATTCTTCCAAACAATAACATCATCCTGCAGATTAAAAATTTTCTCAACAAAATACCAAGAATATTTTCGAAACGTTTGTACATGCGGCCAGCCTACTATAGAACAATGGACATCTTCTGATGTAGCATACACTTTAAGGAATACTAGAGCCCACAACAGATGTTTCTGTTTGGCATTAGGATCTTCTGCAGCAACAGTACCTTCAATACGATGCCAAATTTCAGCCACTATTGTACTTGATGCACCGAATAATGATCTGAATCGAGTATCTTTATCCCTAGATTCCCACAGCCGGTTGTCGGGCCAGCCGACAGTGACTCTAGCTGTCTCCTCGATGGCGTCGATTGCTTCTTGAGTAACATTCATGTCATCTTTGATTGAAACAAATTTTTTATTTTTTATTTATTTGAAGAAAAGGAGTGGTAGCTGTAACAACAGTAGTACAGCAACACCCTGACAAATTTGTGTAGAAACGTACGATGGTATTGTACTGTATTATTAGCTTGGCAAATCTTGTGAAATATCCGTTGAGTATTGTAGATGACTTATTTTTAGCGAGTGTGGAATAAAAAATGGTCATATGCGTTGAAAAGACGTTATATATTATAATAAAAGTACGAGCTCGAATTTATCCTCTAAAAACTCGCTAATATATATATTAGTCCGGCTAATATATATATTAGTGAGATTAATATATAAATTAGTCCGGCTAATATATCTTACTTATAAATTTGCGACCAAATATAGTCCCCCAAAATATACTAAGTATGCCCCCTTTTATAATTTGGTCGCGAATAAAAATTTCCCACAGCCCTCCACGCGCGTTAAAAAATTTTTAATCCCGCGCGTATATCGTGAATCGCGGACGCTCCTGTACATGATGCATGTAATTTCAGAAATTCGCTTTTCAAAGTACTGTAATCAATCACCAATCAATCAATTCTTTGGGTCGAAAGTACGTTAATTAACGATAATGCCAAAAGTTTCCAAAGTGTATTGGTTTGTTAGATAGTCGTTGATGAAGAAAGAAATAGCAATTGCAATGCACCACAATCACCACCGATAAACCAACGATAAGAAAAGCAGCTTTATTATATGATAACCTATCATGAAAGGATGGAAGATGAAACTGATACGGTGGCAGAAAGTAGGAAAACGAAGTAGCTCGACGGCGGTTGCATCACCAATCAACAACAATAATGTCAACAACATCAACAATAATCTAAATAGTTGTCTAAAAAGCTTGCTTGACAGCGATGATTCTTATTCATTGAGAAGAAGTGAATCAAAAGAATCTTCATCTTCCGTTTTCGGTAGTAGTGGTGAGGACTCCTCCTCATCAGCAAGCGCTGATGCATCATCACGACATAGTATACCATCATCTAATAATGTAGCAGATACAGATGATCATGATCCTATTGCTGGTAGTGCTAATAGTTGTACAAGTAACTCAGCAAACACGACTTGCGGATCTTCGAATAGTAGTAATAAATCAAGGACGAGGAAAAAGAAAGTAGTTCGATTTGATGTTGTTAAGATTCGAAAATATGAACGTACAATAAGTGACAATCCTTGTTGTAGTTCTGGTCCTCCGATAGGGTAAGAATATATATATATACTTTATACTGTATAACAATGTCTGGTTTATCTGGTGTGTTACTCATTACTTGCATAATGTCTGGTGCCTGATGATTCGATTCGATTCGATTCATTCATATTATTTTGCTCACATTACGTAATGTATTGACACATTCCTTCACTTCGTCCTATCTTTTCCTTTCTTCTTCTGTGTTTTGACTTCGATTTCGATTTCGATTTTTCACAGTATTGGTTGGAAACATGGAGATATTAAATAATAAATATTCTGAATACGAAGAAAGTCGTGAATATGGACGAGTACAAATTTAGGTATGGTCCTTACACGAGAAGAACGAGAACAGTTATTAATGTATTGGGGTGTACCGATACCATTAATAGCTGGTAGTACTCGTGCAGCATCCAAAGCAAAGCATCAACGGAGACAGACAGTTTTAATACAAGAAAGATGTTTAAGTTAGAAAAGGCTATGGAACTTGCATCAAGAAAGTTAAAAAGAGCATTACTGATACGTAGTAGTAGTATAGTAGTACTAAAAAATATACAACCGGAACAATCGATGAAAATAATACAGATGATGATGATGATGATGACGATCGTTTGGAGGAGGAGGGAATAATACCGGAATCAATAGGCGCATCTTGTATCAAATCAAACAACACTCTTCTTCTTGAGAACGATCATAGGACTGCCGAAGACACGATGACTGCTTCTTCCTATTCACTCGATGATAACGAGAATAAAGAAACAGAACAATCCATAATATTCATGTACAGAGCCGGATGATGATATTATTGGAAAAATGGATATGAGTGTTAAAACTGGTGTTACTGGGAAAGACGCTAACGAAGTAGATGCAGATGTAAAAGATGATGATGATTATACGCTGGGTGCTACAACATTAGGGAACAACAGTGCTTACACTACACCTTCAACGATCGAAATGGAAAATTTCTATCGAGAATTGGAACTAGAATTATTTGGAGATGAAACTGAACTTCCATCATTTGTTGGACAAACTTTAGAAGTACCATTGAGCAAATTTACAAATACTCATCAAGTAATGCAAACGCAAATAATAATGGTATGGTGATGAAGGAGGATACTTCTTACCACTCGGGTACTTCAAATTCTAATCCACAGTCTGCCTTTGTTGAAAAATACCGAGGAGTAGGACCACGCCTGTTTTTGCAGCTGATGATAATATCGAAACTGCTATGCAATTACTCTCCCATGTATTATAATACGAATAGTGCTCAACAACAACATCAACAGCAGCAAGAGATTCAAGAACTATAAACTATCAGCATAATAATAACTATCACAATGAAGTGGAGAGGATGTTACTATTGTCACCCGTTTCCTAATCATCCCCCTCAAGCAGGTCGATACGAACCAACACATCATTCGCCAGTTGATAGTAATATTACAACAACCAACGATACAACGGACATTCGTATGAATCAGCAGGTAGTACTAATGACTTGAATACACACCAACACAAAACCGCAGTATGTTGGTGATCCTATCCACAAAGGATGATTTCATACCCTCGTAGTGGTATTTATGAACCAATGCATAGACCAATGAATAATAATGGTAATAACTATCGACGACGGAATGGCTCTTTTGATGCTTCTACTTACAACCAGACTACAACAGAAAATCAATTTCTACAATCATCTTCTCATGAACACCAATGAATGAAAATGATTACTATAACTATCGACGACGGAACGGTTCCTTTGATGATTGTACTTACAATCAGACTACTACAGAAAACCAACAATCTCGACACTCTCCTCTTGATGAAAGTAGAATGCAATATCATCATCACACCCAACAATTTCGGTCTTCATCTTTTTGATAGAGCATTCATTAGCAAATAATAGTGCAGAATCTTCTTCTTTTCGACGGGGCAATGCTGATGCAGACTATTATCATCATCATCATCATTGTCATCATCGTCAATACAATAAGTATGATG
Organism: Fragilariopsis cylindrus CCMP1102; assembly: GCA_900095095.1. NCBI lineage: Eukaryota > Bacillariophyta > Bacillariophyceae > Bacillariales > Bacillariaceae > Fragilariopsis > Fragilariopsis cylindrus. The sequence goes on from FMBT01000116.1 coordinate 28,941, forward strand.
GAGAACCGCAAATTCGAAATATGCCATTCCATGATCATCTCTCACCAAATCAATGGATGGAGGGTAATATCGATGGAGAACGATTGTCGTACAATAATGCAACCGTAACTATTACTGAAGGGACTAGTCCTTGAAATTGAATACTGCTTATTTTTCTGTCCAATTATCAACCTTTTTTTACTATTATAATATAATCCAACTATTTCTAGTGTAGTTGTATTAGGTTTATACAAGTAGGGGGCTATGTTATCCGACAGAAGTAGTCTTCTAGTACTAATAATTTTAGTAATAATGCTATGTTACAAAGAATAGCAACTGGAATATTATTTTCATGTTATTTCTCGATCATGTGCAATTAATTTCTTCGCGCTTATTTATAAATTCAAATATTGTATAATTGTAGTGTGATCCATGAAACAATTGTATATAATTTTAGCTCTATTACTATATCTTGTGTATTGTTTATAGCCTATTGTGTGTGTGTGTAGCCAGCTACGGTAGAAAGTTACAATACAGTATGTTGGGTATTTCACATTTTTTTATGTTATTGTTGTTTCCTTTCGTCAATTTTCTTTTGTCTTTCTGCCATATCTTCATCAAGGTCTTGCATAGAACTATCTAATTCTTTTTTCAAATCTTCCATCCGATCATAATCTGTTTTTCTATCATCTAGAAACTTTCTTAATTCAAGTGTATTCTGTGCTTTAAATATAGCCTCTCTGGCAACTTTTTCTGCATCTATCCTAGCCTTTGATGAACCTTTTCGTTTTTTACTAGCATCCGTGGAGTCTCCTCCATCGTCGTCGTTATTATTGTTTTCATCATCATCTATTCCTGTCTGTCTCTTCATTGGTGCTAATATCAAATTGGCAAGAGGATTACCAAGTAAAATATCTCCAATAATACCAACAGAAACGATAAGCGGTACATATTGACGCCATGTTTCTTCTGCCGACAACATTACGGACGAAGAATCAATCATCATTGAATGCTGAACGGACGCCGTATTCGCCGACCCATATTGGTTTTTCAATTTGTTGAGTAGTAGCGGCGGCGAAGTGACAACAAATCCAGATATAACAGTGAAGATGGTCAAAAGAAGGATGATTGAACAGTATGCATTGCAATTATAGTATCCCATGATGGCTTTTAGACTTTGGCGTTTGGCGGCAGCGCGTGTCTCTCTGTACAGATTCGAAATTCGAAATGTTTCAGTTGCTGTCCTCTACTTTGGTATTTATTTAATTTCTTGATGTCATGTGGTTGACGATTGAATCTTCCAAGATCAAAGAAGAATGGATCAAAAAATCTCATCAGCATCTCGTGAAGCACACAGCTGTTTTTTAACAGGAGGATGTGTCGATGCAAATGCATTTACAATTCGCGTCGTAGGGTTTTTGCAATATGTCATTCGTCGCAGCGAAGTCTGTCTGCATACGTGTCGATCACATCACGTGACACATGATCTACCTATGCATGATTGAACTCTCCTGTTGTTGCCGACCTCTTAAATTTTACGTTTTCTGTAGAATTTTGATTGTAATTGCAAATTACCGTACCGTATTCCGTATTCCGTATTCTGAGTATCAATGACATAATCTCAATCAATCACAAAAACAAACAGTTGCTAAAAAAAAGGAAGAAAGAAAGAAGAAAATCGAAAATATGCTGAAGTCCACCATCACCAATGTCATTCGCCGCAATAGTCGTGTTCCAGCGACTAGAAGTTTCGCATCATTTGCTGAAGAGACCATGGCACTGGAGGGAAAATACGGAGCACACAACTATCATCCACTACCAGTCGTTTTGAAAAAAGGAAAGGGTACAAAAGTTTGGGATGTTAATGACAAAGAATACTTTGATTTCCTTTCAGCGTACTGTGCTGTCAATCAGGGTCATTGTCATCCAAAAATTATTGGCGCACTCAAGGATCAGGCCGAGACATTAACGTTGACCTCAAGAGCATTTTATAATGATACTTTGGGTGAGTATTCGAAGTTTATCTGTGAATACTTTAACATGGACCGTGTATTGCCTATGAATACTGGTGTCGAAGGAGGTGAAACAGCAATCAAATTAGCTCGAAAGTGGGGGTACCAGGTGAAGGGTATTGCACCAAACAAAGCTCGATGCTTATTTGCCAACAATAATTTCTGGGGTCGAACCTTAGCAGCCATCAGCAGTAGTAACGATCCAACTGCATACAACGAATTTGGACCATACATGGAAGGATTTTCGTCCGTTCCATACAATGACTTGGGATCTTTGGAAATGGAATTTCAAAAAGATGCTGAAAATATTGCCGCATTTATGGTTGAACCCATTCAAGGAGAAGCTGGTGTGGTCGTTCCCGATGATGGTTACATGAAAAAGGTAAAGGAAATGTGTAAGAAGTATAATGTTTTGTTAATTGCCGATGAAGTACAAACAGGGTTATGTCGTACTGGACATCGATTGGCCTGCGATCATGATGAAATTCTTCCTGATATTCTCGTCATAGGTAAAGCTTTATCAGGAGGTGTAATTCCCGTATCGGCTGTATTAGCGTCGGAGGAAGTCATGCTCACTCTGAATCCAGGTGAACATGGATCGACCTACGGCGGTAATCCGCTAGCGTGCAAGGTTGCAGTGGCTGCATTAGAAGTACTGAGAGACGAAAACCTAGCAGAGAATTCACAGGCACGAGGTGAGCAACTGAGAAAAGGTTTGTCAAGTTTGGTAGGAAATTCGGCCGTAGAAACTGTACGCGGCCGTGGACTTCTAAACGCTGTCGTAATCAATCAACCAAAGGGAGGATACGGTGATGCTGGGAAGGCTATGGAATTATGTGAAATCATGATGGAAAATGGTATGTTAGCCAAGCCAACACACGGAAACATTATCAGACTTGCACCTCCGTTGACTATTTCTGAAGGAGAAATTGATCAATGCTTGGAAATATTTGAGAAGAGTGTTCGTCAGCTTGACGCTTAAACGCTAAAGCTAAAAGTAAGTTAATAAATAATTTATAATCTAGTCAAGAAATAGGAGATTACGACACCTGAAACTAAAAATATATAAATACACATTAATGAATATACTACACTAGCTAAAATTAAATAGAAAAAAGATGAATGTTATATTGAAAGAAAGATCAATGAAGATGAAGTTTGTTCCGTTATCTGACTATTTTGGCTCTTTTTGGAGTCTGCTGTGTTGTAATACATTAATAATAATATATGTTCAAGCAGAGGTACTAACTTAGTACAGTAATAAATAATGCGAAGAGTGTTTGTTGGTCCTAGCTTACCGTAGTTTGTCGAACAACTGGCGAGGATTGTGTGTTCATTCACTAGTGACTCGTGATTCTATTAATTTAGAAATCAAATCAAATTGACGCAGTGAATAATAATATTCGAAGCCTTACGATGGGAACAAAGAAAACCCATTTGTACAAGTATCGAGAGTTGCATTTAAAGCTTACTACCTGTTGCGTTATTTCAATTTACGATAGAAGTTATCCAAGACAAGTCTAATTATCCACGATGCCAAGAAGTAAGTATTTCCGTTCCGGTATCAAGTGTTTTGTGTAAACGAAACAATAATCTATTCTTTCTATTCTCTCACCTAAGTTATCATTGTTTTCTATTTTCCTTTTCGTTTTGGCCGAAAAGATACGGTTTTTCGATAGATTTAAATCTCAAAGAGAATCATGAAGGATACATTGTACTGTCGAAATGTCCTTCTACAGTTGGTCAGTCACAGCTACAAAAAGCAGAGCATAAAAGTGTGAACCCAACAGGAGCACCGGCTAAAAACAACGTCGCACTTGTAGCTAAACGTAAACAAAAGGCTATGGCTATTGCAATGAAGCCGGGAGTCAAGTTGCAATGAATGCATTTATGATGTACATGTCTGGTTCCAATTTGAATATTTTCTCTATAATACAACAAGTTCAGCTATTTTGACACCAATAACGAGTATATTTGGTATTAATCGTACATTCGCTAATTTGGATGTTGATACTAATATGGCAAAAGCAATATATGTCGGTCTTAATTTGGTCTGGTTAGCGGTTGGTTTATATAAAATGAGCGCGATGCGATTGCTTCCAACTACGTCAGCTGATTTTGCCGACTCGATTGTTTGGAAAGATATGATGGAAACATCTAGCATCCCATCTATTATGGGTTAATTTTGTGACGCTATCGATGTGCTTCCCTGCACTATGTGTCGTTGCTGGGGTTTATAATTTACTGCGATTATATTGTTTCAAGATCAGTCTTTTTGAAACGTTTAAACAATCTGGGATAAATAGACATCATAAAGAAGGATTGTCACTCTATTGAAATAGTTTAAAAAAATGATGTCCTTTATTAAATATTGTATCAACTATTGACGTAGCCTTTTGTTCTGAATGTAAACTATTATGAAACTAGTGTACGTCAAGTTTAGACGACAAGTATTCTAGACAAGTATAATATCCCCATTTCCACAGCCTAATCATCACCTAAAGAATATCAAAATTATCAAAAAAAATTGGCTACTTTTTTTCCCCATTCCCAACAATTTTTTAGAGCAGCAGCTGTAGCATACTTTCTTTGGTCACTATTATGGTGGTTGTGTTGTGTTGTGTTGGAAATACTACTTTAATGTATCTCATGTGGGGTGGGATTCTAGATTTCACTGGTATGGAAATCATTTTTTTTCTTCTCAGATTTTTTTTTTTAAAATGACTGTTCACTTTCAGAACTTGCCTGTACTATCTGTAACTTTTTATCTTATTCCTATCACACTTTCTTTGCTCATTTGCAATGGATGGGCAAGGTAGGAATGTTGTAAGTTCCTTTAAAATTTACCACTGTACCAGGTATTACTACTTGTGGCAGCTTTTAAATAATAAGTTATATACTTCAGTCTTGTGTACTAGTACAGGCGTACTACTAGGACCTATTAGGACTAGTAGTACAGTACGTACTGTATCGTTCAATGTAATGTCCGGGTCTCTTTTTAATTGTAAGGTTAGGGTTATTCTTGTTTGCTCTGAGCGACGTGGAGTGTGTGGACAAGAGTTTAAAAGGGGTCTCGGGATATGAGGCGAAGCTTGGGGATCCTCGAGAGAGGAAAGAGTTCCAAGTCGCTTGACGATTAACAAGTCGTAAACTAAATACGGAGCTAGCGCAGTACGGCAGTAGTCTAACATCCGGAACGATAATACGTAACACTAAAGGCAATGAGCATACGTGAGGACGAGAAAATAAAGTAATCTTTACTTTCGTATATCAAACAAGCGCTGTTGATATTGAAGTGTATTGGCGTTGTCGGTTGTAACTTGGATAGGAAAAGGAGCGAATTATAAAAAATAAAATAAAAAGACCCCCAAAGCAAGCAAATTTCGTCTCGATACGATACGTTATTATACCCATCTTTCTCAATAGATAATATAATTTAAATCATGGCATACAACGAGGATTCATCTGCCTCGGGCCACGACGAACCGTGGATTCAATGGTATGTTTTATTTATTATGATACATACTGTATCTTTTTAATCACTCTCCTAAAAAAGGGGGTGAGTAAACGATTTTTTTAATTTTAAATTGGTAATTTCATTGGTTTAACTTACTCACTCACTTCCTTACCTGTACTTTCCAAACAAAACGAATAAATCAAAAAAATACAGGTTCTGTGGATTGAAGGGACATGAAATGTTTTGTGAAGTTGAACGATCATACATAGAAGATGGATTTAATTTATACGGATTACGGACTTGCGTATCCAATTTTTCCGATTGTTTAGATCTAATTTTGGATCGGATCGGACCAGACGATTCCGATGATTCACACTTAACACAAAGTGCATGTACTCTATACGGACTTATACATGCCCGATATATTATTACAGCTCATGGCTTAGATGCTATGTACAACAAGGTAAGACAAACCAATTAGGATTTATAATATAACAGGAAGAAAGGGGGCATTGAAAAAAGGAAGTTGGATATCTTTTGAGTTGAGTTGAGTTGAGTTGAGTTGATTTGAGTTGAATTGTGACTTACTGAATCCAATCTTCTACTTATTCTTTGTATATCTCATTTTATCCCCTTTTTGCTCTTCTTATTTTCATGATTATTAATTACGGTGTAGTATGCATCCAAAGAATTCGGTACTTGCCCTCTCGTACAATGTGCTGGTCAGCCTGTATTACCTGTTGGTTTAAAGGATGAAATGGGAGCCGATACAGTCAAGATTTTTTGTCCGAAGTGTCAATGTGTATATCATCCACCACCTGTCCGATCACGGAGTAGTCACCATGGTGGAGCAGGAGCAGCGGGTGTGGATGGTGCAGCGTTTGGAACAACCTTCCCCCATCTGTTTCTAATGACATTCAGTAACTTAGTTCCCGATCCTCTCCCACAAGATTCTGCCTATATTCCTAGAGTATTTGGCTTCCGGGTACATATATCAACACGGCAACGTGCAGGTGTAACAACGACAGCTCATAATTCTACTATTGCCACCAGACAGCATCAGCAGCAACAACAGCGTATATTAGGAAGAAGAGCTGCAGCAGAAACGATGGCAAAAGAAAATACAGATAGGAAAGGGAAAGATGAAACAACTGAACCTACATCAGCTGCAGCAGCAGCAGCAACCCCAAAAGAAATAGCAACAACAACAACGACGACGACTTTGACACCATCAAACCAAAAAGGACAACGAAAAGGT
>FMBT01000478.1:0-81840 GCA_900095095.1 Fragilariopsis cylindrus CCMP1102
CATTCCATTATTAATCACATGCACACACACACGACACATACACACATCATTAAGAGACTACCAGTTATCCTGGTGCATAATAACTAGTGTAGGTACAGTAACAAAAATTTAACACTCTTTTGATGAATATCAAACATTTGCTAACTATTCTTTTTATTATTTGTTAGGGTAGGTTAAGCAAATGAAGGTATGTGACAGCTATAGCTGAGGGACTGATGTACCTTGCCCCCAAAATTGAGCTAGCTACTAGTGGAGTGAAGTTAATGGGGTGGAATTTCTATTAACATTGCTTTATTCTTATCATAAGGATGTGAACCAGAGGCCCTATTAACGGGGCTTTAGGTGGGCTAGTTTATTTTATGAGTATTTGTGTGGATGCTCCTGTCAAAATTGGTGTGGGAGTATTTTCCAACCAACAAAATGGGGGTACTCTGCAATTACATCCAACATAATGGTGGGTTGGGATGTTAATGCTTTCCATTCACAAGTAATATGTCCTATTGAGGACAGTGAATCAATTCTGTGTTCTAATTTACCTGGTAGTATGCTTAAATAAAGATAATATATATATAATTTACCTGGTAGTATGTGTAAAAAATAAAGAAAATGAAGAGCTGTGTTTTGAGCTATAATCTTACTGTGTAGTGTGGGATTGTGTGGTTTATTTCTTATTTTAATGTATGGAAATGACAGTAACAACTGCGAGCTGTATTGATTTATCTTAACAAAAGTAGTATGGAGATGGTTGGTTGGTGTTTCAATACAGCAGACACCAACCGGCAGATATGGGTATGTTCTAAAATTGATTTTGCTGTTATGGAATGTTTAAACCACAATATTTTGACCAGAAATGAACAACACCAGATAGGTTGGGTGCACAATCATCCACATAGTGTACTAGAACATTGTGTGTGCCTTCTACAACTTTTTCTGTTCATGTGGTTGAGGACTAAAGTTTGCTTTGCTGTTGATGCAGCACACACAGAACCAGTTTTTTGACCAGAAATGAAAAACAAAATGTCTCTTCTAAAGGGTTGCAGAGGACAACACCAGATGGGTTGGGTGCACTAGCATCCACAAAAAATACTAGAATATTATGTATGCCTCCTACAACTTTTCTGTCCCTGTGAAGGTGGAATGATATTCATTTTGCTGTGGTGGAAGGCACAAAAACAACACCATGATTTTTGATCAGAAATAATGAATACTAAATATTTCATCTGAAAGGGTTGCAGAGGAGAGCACCAGATGGGTTGGGTGCACTAGCATCCACATAGAGTACTAGAACATTTTGTTTGCCTCCTACAACTTTCCTGTCCCTGTGAAGGTGGAATGATATTCATTTTGCTGTGGTGGAAGGCACAAAAACAACACCATGATTTTTGATCAGAAATAATGAATACTAAATATTTCATCTGAAAGGGTTGCAGAGGAGAGCACCAGATGGGTTGGGTGCACTAGCATCCACATAGAGTACTAGAACATTTTGTTTGCCTCCTACAACTTTCCTGTCCCTGTGAAGGTGGAATGATATTCATTTTGCTGTGGTGGAAGGCACAAAAACAACACCATGATTTTTGATCAGAAATAATGAATACTAAATATTTCATCTGAAAGGGTTGCAGAGGACAACACCAGATGGGTTGGGTGAACTATCATCCATCATACCCATACCTACAAGGTGCACATAATGCTTAGGGTTCTATGGAGGTTATGAAGGTATAGGGTTGCATTAACCACAAAATGGGCCATTTAGGCCCCCAAAACAGGGTTTTCCACTTTTGTGTGCACCTAAGCTGGACCATCAACACAAAGAACTAAGAGTAAATTCCCTTTGGTATATATGGTGCATCCCATCCATATATTTTGGGATGGTTCATCTTTTTGAGTGTACTGTATGTCCATAAAATACTGCAAATGGTCCATTTTTGGGGTTATTTGATGTGTTCTGTGTGTGAGCCTGCATTGAGGGATACCAGTGGGCTTAGGCAACTAAGGAATATAACTGTTCTCCATCCAATAGATCAATTGTAAACTTCATTGTTTTATTTTCCAGAAAAAAAAGACTTTTTAGGTGTAAATACTTGATGCTAAAGTTATTATTATATAATAGACTAACAATTACTAGTAAAATTTGGGGCATGATTTAGCTTTTATACTAATAACTAGTTTCGCGGGACATACTACTCACTCCCCAGTCACGAATCACGTTTTAGAAAAATCATCTAATATTTGGAATTGACCGTCTCCCCCACTTTTCCAATCGATGAGATCTTTCACGTCAACGGAAACGCGCGCGTGCTTTTTTTATCTTAGTAGAAGATTTTTTTTCTTCTGATGTGTGAAAGGAAGAGTGACACGTAAGTTGTGATTGGCACTGATGTATGCGTGTGGTGCAATATCTAGTAGAGTGATGTGATATCCGATATCCATCACCGTATCAATCTCTCAAGGCAGTCTCAAAAGTCAAACGCAGCCTACTGTACAGCACTTGTGCTTTGTTTTGTCATTATCAATAAGAGAAGGAGAAAAGAAAAGGAAATATCATAAAAAGAGATTGATTCTAGATTCGATTCGACTACGATTCGATTCATTCATTCGATTCATTCATTCATTCGTTCCTACCTCGTCGAGGTAACACCGCTAGCGTCAGGTAGATCATCTCCATCAGGTAGAACTCACGAGGCTGATTCAATTCAAATTCAAATTCAATTCAAATTCAATTCAATTCAATTCAATTCGGTGTTGTCCAGTGTAAAGTAGCAGCGTACAGTACACATCTATCTAGCTGCTGAATTGCATTGCATCTGAGAGCCCACGATCACATCTCATCACATCACATCACACGCACGAGAGAGAGAGAGGGGAGATTATCTTGTCAGTACTGTCTGTCTACTTAATTGTGATTCATTCGACCTCAAAAATGTTTTCGCCATTATCGTCGTCGTTACCAACGAAAGCAGCATTGAACATGGCGGCAGGTGTTATTGGTCGTAACGCTACTGCTGCTACTGCTACTGCTACTGCCACTGCTGCTGCAACAGCTACTACCAACAATTTAGATTCTATCAATTGGAATGATAGAATTGCAAAATTGATAATTTCATTGCTATTACGTTCCATCTTTAATATGACTATCAATAATAATGATCTGACTACTATACAGGAGAGTTATAATTATAAAATAGGATTACAAAAGATAATTCATACCAGAACAATCCATTCGATATTAGTGGCCATGAATTTATTTTGGTATCAAGCCATACGTCAATCGGTCGCAATATTATCTGTATTTATGTGTACCGAATTTAATACTATTACAAAAATAAGAATGGATACCACACAACAGGCACAATTAATTGCTGCACCATCGGTTGGTAATATACTAACACAAGCCTTTGGTAGTTCTATCATACATTTATTAGATATAAGTGGACTGGGTGGTACCAAGACTGCTATATCTATAGCATTATTTGGTTTAGCATTTGGTTGTACAGTATTACCATTGACTATTAATTCTGGGTCATCTTCATCCTCGTCCGAACCATTATTACAAAAAGCATTTTTATTATTAGCACTACAAGGATTATTCTTTGGAGCAATGTTTCCATCTCATTCGGTCTTGTTATCAAAATGGTTACCACCCTCCGAACGTGGTATTGGTATGGCCTATGGTGAAATTGCCATGTCCATTGCATCCATGATTGTACCATTAGTGGTCACAGGTATTGCGGAAAAATATACTAAATATGAACAAGTACAACCTGCTACAATAACGTCGTCAACGCCAAGTAGTAGTAAAATTATACCAGGATGGAGGAATGGATTTTATGTTGTTGGTTTTGGTTGTTTTAGTTATTTATTTACATGGATAATATTTGGTCGAAATGAACCAAATGTCTGTTCTTATATATCAAAAAAGGAATTCCATTATTTAAATTCAGTATCCACATCAACAGCATCAACGAAACAGAGACAAAATAAGAAGATACAGCCGAAGAATACTGACTCGTCGTCTAGTTTATCATCATCAGCAGCAGCAGCAACTAGTTCATCATCATCATCATCATCATCAGCTGTTTCAATATTATTTCATCCATCCATCCTATCGTTGTTTTTAGTACATATGATATATAATTTTGTGACACTGAGTATTAATTCCTGGATGCCAACCTATTACAATGATGTACTTGGAATGCCACCAAGTCAGTCTAAAATTCATATTATATTACCACAAATCTGTTCTCTGGTCGTGAAATTATTTGTATCAAAATTTGCAGTATGGGCACGACAACATAAACAAAACAAGTTGACAACCTTCAACAACAGCAGTAACAACAAAAACAATAGAAATATCGTCGTAAAAGAAGAAGAAGAAGAACAACGATCAACATCAATATTATTATTCTCAAGACGACTTATGAGTTATATTGGATTTATTGTCACAGCAATCCCATTATGGTTACTACCAATAGTTGCAAATAATGCCTCATCATCTTCCACTTCAACCGCTACTACAGTTACTACTAATCCTAGATTATATTTATATTCACCATGGTATACAACACTATTATTTTGTATCTCATTAATGGGTACCGGATTTCATTCAGAATCATTTCGTGCCAATTATTTAGATGTCACAACAGAGAATGTTGGTTTAATATCTGGTATTGGTAATTGTTTGTCGAGTGTTAGTGCAATGATGGCACCATTTTTGGTTGGTAAAATCATACAAAAATATAGTAGTGGCAGTGGCAATAAGGGTGTTATTGCTGGTTGGTCTGTGGTATGGAAATTATCTAGTATACTATGTGTTGTGGCTGCAGTCATTTTTGGATCATTTTCAACAACAATACCAATTGAACAGCAACGTCTACGTCAACAAAAGAAGGAAGAATAAATCTAGTTAAAAGAAATAAAAATCGTCAATACATCGATAGAAATAAACACACCAATTTGCTATGGATAATATCTTTTTAGGCTAAGCTAAGCTAAGCTAGCTAGCGGTTTTTACTAATCCTCTCCCTGACCGATAATAGAATAGACTACAGTACCACAATTGTGTACTATTATTCTTGTCGTATTTATTGTAGTCGTGACTTTTCCCGTTTCCCGCCGTTTGCGTCGTCATTCTCATCATCTCCCGTTTTTGTTTTGTTTTTGTTTTGTTTTGTCTTATTTTATCCTTGATCCCTGCAAGGTACGTACTATAATAGTTCGTGTACAGTAGATCTTTAATAAAACTATTATATATATATTCCTTTTATGATATATACGTCGGCTTCGTCCCTTCTAGACATTTCGTCTTCGTTGGAATCATAATTTGTCTTATATTCTGTATTTCAAGCGCCGAATTGCAGAATCAAACTTTCTTTTTTGGAAGTCGATATAATTTCGTCCGTTTATCAATACTGGTTTCTAACTTTTGTTGATGGACTTCATTTCATTTATTTTATCTTTGAATTGTAGACCGTAGAGTTTTATTTGTATCTTGCTGGACTGCTTAGTTTTTTTAGCTTAGTTATTCTATCGAATGCAACTTTGAACCGCTATTACTGTGTATTCTACTATTGTTCTCGTACTTCCAGAATGAATCAAGGATGCATTCTGCGCATTTTGATGACATCACTAAGAAATCTTTGACTGGTTAAGTGATTGATTCAAGTTTCATTGTGGAGCCTTTTACTGCTGATCCTTTTGTTTCCACACACTTATATCTTATTGCTTTCATAGTTTTTCGCTAATCGTTATGCTATAATGGGCTTACCGTTACACTCCAGTCAAAGGGAGATTAGATCGTTGACCTCACTTCAAAAATGCAGTTGGTCCTAGTCCTACATTGTATAGGATACTTCGTGTACGTACAGCAGTTCGCGATGCGTGCGGATTCTATCTGATCATAGCGCATTTTCAGTTACATAAAAAGTAAATTGAAATCTCAACATGATGAACGAAAATAAAAAAGCCTCCATTACATCTTCAATTCTTCTTCTTCTTCTTTCTTTTGTACTATTATCGTTAGCTGTGAACGAAGTGCAGTGTGGCTATCGTGAACTCGAATGGACCATACTGCGTCTAGTTAGAACTAAGTGTTCCCAAAAGAATAGAAATGGATATTGTATTATTTTAAATATGTTTCTATTATTACAATGTATCTGATGTTCATGTGTTTTTCGTTTTTACGGGTGCGAATCTAATTCAGTGTGAGCGATTTTGATTGTCCCCATCCCGATTGAATGAGGTCTTTTTTCTACACCGTTGTGACAACAATAACCTTTTCTTTGTATTCAGTATTAGGGAATTTCGAGTTGAACTTTTCTTCGCAGACTTTATTTCGTTCCTCATCGCTATCATTGACAGTTGTATTACGATACCCGACAATAGTTTTTTCATACTCTGACACATGATCTTTGTCAATTTTGCCTTCCAAGTATTGACGGAAAACGAATGCAGATAAGTCATTATCACTACGTACATCAGGACTGAGACCATAATCTTCATCATATTGCTCTGGACTGATAGTATCATCATAATTAAATCCCTCACATGCACGGAACTGGATTCGGAATGAATCTGGGACATGTTCAATGACCAACTTTCCATCGTCCCAAGCTAGCTGTATAATTGGTACGTCCAACGGCCTCAGTACAATCGGCACGTGCAATAACTGCACTCATATCTTCGACACAGCCACACATTGCCTGCTCACCAGCAATTAATGGATCATCAGTGATCGATTCGGCGTATCCACGAGTATACAAATGATCGTACATACTAACAAAGAATAGGTTGTTCCATCTAGCGTTTGCGTTGACGTCACCAGATGTGTCCTCTAAGGTCGACCAAGCCATTCCATGGCAGTGCAAGTCCTGTTCGGTAACTCCACCTGGGTAGGGGTACGGACTATCGATGTCATCAACAACTTCCGTCCAGCACACATCAGTGTTGTCACCCGGATTGGATTTCGCACAGTCTTGACGAGCACAGTTTCCATTTTTATCAAAATACTGTCGGAAATTAGAAGAAGAAATAAAAAGAAGCGAAAATCCTGTTAGAAAACACACATGACATTAATCAAATCAATAACTACAGCACTTTAATACATAAGGATAAACAACAACAACACACACAGCACACACAGCACACACACACACACATGAGCACTTACCTGTCGGTCACGTTGCCAGCAACATACGGCAGCATTAGTGGCATTGCATCCCTTTTGAAAATCAGTGGTTGGTGCATCTAAGAATGCAACTCTCGCTTCATTTGTATAGAACTGTAAAATAGCTTCCCCTCCATGATACGATGCGTCACTGGTGCTATAATGGTCATTTTCACGTGGATCATCACCAATATAATTGAATCGTTCCTGTCCACCACGTTTCACGAAATCATTTGCATCTTGTTGAAAGTTACCTGTTTCTTTGTTAAGGTACCCTTTACCTTCAAAGAATTCTTCTAAATCTGCGAGAAACAAAAAAGAAAAGAATAGAAAAAGAAAAGTCGTATATATTAGATGATAATGAACTGGGTAAAAGATCAATCGACTATGGACTCGACTCTCGTGCTTATTATACAATACGTACTAATTTCATGCGGTTCACTTGTAAGAGATCCCCATGTGCTTTTCGGTGAGATCATCGCTGCTGCGATGGATGCATCAAGTAACGCATCATCACATAAAAATTGCAATTGACGCTTAGCATCACTATTTTTTTGTCCTGTTGTATTAGTGAGTGCCATCAATTCACGACCGAATCCACCGCGACATTTGACTTTCGTATCTGGATTGTTGTTTTGCAAACGAAAATGATTTTTGATTCGAAATAACAATTTACGTCCGGTACACTCAATTCCCTTCAGGTTAAAGTTGTTAAACACCTCCGAATAATCGTAACAAGTAATAGAACGATCAACTTTTGCTTCCACGATAGAAGAAGTGAACACGACAACAAGAACGAGGAAGGTAGTAACAGCAGCAATACGAAACATCATGGTTGGTGATTATTTGTGCTTTTGTTTTATTTTGTTCTATTTTATGTAGTAGTAGTTGTTGTTGTTGTTGTTGTTGTGTTCCTTGCCTTTGTTTTGTTCGATTTGATTTTTTGGAGAAGTACATAGATTCTTTTGAACAACGTGTTGATACTTTTTAGTCATAAAGAACTACGGTAAATTATTAAATGTTTGGACATTGGGGATCTTTGATCTTGCTTGGCAATTGCGGTCCGCCTTTAGTAATTTGTTGGGCTTACTGGTATAGTTTTTACATACAAAATATAATTATTAGTTATCTGTTAGGCTTTTATTTATTTTTAGATAAGAGTTTCGATGCGAAGTCCACTTTTGATAACATAAATATGGGAACAAGTTGAACAGTGGCGGTTCGGCAAACAAACCTGACCATCGATTTATGGCTGTAATTTGTTGGGCTTTTTTCTCATTCGAGTGAGTCGAGTGTGAGTGGACAAGGGAGGGTGGTGTCGTATGTCGATGCGATGTCGATGCTATGTCGATGAGCATCCATAAGAGAGTGCGGCGTGTGGAAGTATATTGTATCATGGTAGCTGCCGTTCTAACCTAACCTAATCTAGCTTACATTATTAAGATAGAAAGCTATCCTACAACCAATATTTTATTTATGCCACCAACCCTCACCGAATCTAATCCATCTTCAATCTAGCAAAAGTTGATTTTAAAAGATTAATTAATATGGGACGAAAACAAAAATTGCGACAGGAAAAAAAACATATTAAAAACAAGGCAGCGACGACAGCAGAAGTTACGGCAGCAGCAGCAGCAGCAGCAGCTGTTGCAACAACATTTTTAAACGAAGATGCAATAGCAGAGACGGCAGAAGAAAAGATGCTAGCAGTTAGGGTTAGACAAATAGAAAGGGCGCTAGCGCTAGATAATCAGTTACCGAGATCGGACACGCATGTTCAAGCAATGGCAGATACTGATAACATTAGTTACGGAGAACAATGGGAGTTATTCGAACAAGGCGTCACAGAAGATGAGTGCGTACATAGCATGCAAGGTATGGGGGATATATATATGAATACCACAGAAGAGAAACGTATACATTTAGCTCTTCCTTGGTATTTGGAAGGAGCAATTCGTGGAAGTGTTCAATCTACAATAAGTTTGATGGGGCGTTTTATATCAGGTCAAATCGTGCATTGTATTGCTACTGGGGGAAAATCACCAAAAAATACTATGGCGGTGTTGCTTTGGTGGATCGAATGAAATTCAAAGAGTTAAAAGATCTAGTGGAACGAGAATGTGTCATTTGTTCAAAAACAGACACTACACATTTACACTCCAACAATGTAGGGTGTAGCGTGTATTGTTATGTGATGAAGGGTGTCAGACTATACATTGGAAGGAACCAAACACAGGAATGAATGTAAGCAAGTGCATATATTAAATAAGTACCATAAGCCATATGCCAAAGAAATCCGTGATGCAGTAATTCGTGGTGATAAAGAAATCCCTTCATTAGAAAAGTTACGATACAAATTAGGGTTGACACGACCTCGAAAAGAATATATTGAATTCCATGAACCTTACCCACAATGGTAAAAAATCAATCCTGATGATTATGTTGTTGGAGGGAAGATGGGACGGTATGGGTAGGATCTACCCCCCGTAGTCCAATCAGAACATCATAAATGAAACAAAAATACTACCTGCTCAGCAGAAAATAAATTATAGATTATCTCAACAAGAAGTACGGTGGTGACTGATGATGAGGAATGTATGCAGAATGGAACAACTCGACATACGAAAAAAGGAACTTAACGATCCTGATGATTATCTTGGTGGAAGGGAAGATGGAACAGTATGGTAGGATCCGTTCCCAATAGTCCGATCAGACGGAACGATACTATCATAGTACTGCCTACGCTCTACGTCAGTAGAAAATAAATAGTATATAATCTTTTATATCATATTATATTATCTTATCTTATTTCATTCATGTATCTATCTTACACTTTTTTTGTAGTTTAATAATATTATTTTAAAATGTTATTTTACTTACTATTTTACTATCTACTAATTTATTTTAAACTCGAATATTCGGATGGTAAGGTAAAGGTCGACATAGAAGGATCTAAATTTTTTTGTTCATCCATATAAACAAAACCAGTAATAGGCATATGATCCCACATTAATTTTAATGTGACATCTTTTCCACGTAATTCATTCCCTTGATCAACTAACGCATATTTCACAAACACATTCGTTTGTTGAATATGTTTTTTTCGTGGAATCAATATTTTCAATAATGTATCCCAAATAACAACATTATTAATTTCTTTACTGGGAGTGTATAACTTGCTACTACATACACAAATAATTGTTTCACATTCCAATGAAAGCTGGATTCATATCGCGTCAATATTAAAACTTAATAATGCACGATCGACACCACCATGACTTTTAATGAACGTAATGTTTGTAATTCTAATGTTTCAATAACTAGTACATACATTTAATTTAATTTTGTTATGTTAATGTTTGGGGTTCGTGAGGTGATGATTTGATTGCGAGAGAGAGAGAGAAGAGACGAAAGGTAACACAAGGGTTAGGAAAAGGATAGTAAAAATTAATAAAACGGTAGTTTTTTTTAAAACGGTGACAGAGCCGCTGCTGAACGAGCAAAGTATCGTATCACATTCATACATCGTTGCAGTATAACCGACACGCAGGCATGGCATGCCACGCCACTCGTTCGCAACACAGCGGCACTCGATGTCTTAAGAAATAACATCCCCATTACTAACTTCCAGACGGAAACATTGTTCTAAGAAATATATTTTATGACCCCCCCCCCCCCGATTCGATTCGATTCGATTCAGTCTCCAAGACGATCAAAAATCAACCGTGACAGACGCAGATACACAACAAGATTACTAACGGTACCACTACTAGTACCATACCGTCATCCAATCGATTCGAATCGATTCAATTCATTCGGATTCGGTTTCACGAAAGTAATTTAATTTTATAAAACATATAACTTAACATAACTATATAACTTACTGGGTTGATGCATTTGAGAATGCATAATTTTCGAAAATCCAGCGAAACAACTTAATCCTAATAATACTGTTAATCCAAAAAAGACTACAGCATTTAATCGTACCCAGACAGTATGCATCTTATCTTGAAGTTGTTGTTTCTTGTTGTTGTTCTTGTCTGTTTTGTCTTGTCTTGTCTTGTTATTATCTTGTCTGTTTATATTAGTTAAATAAGAGTTGTTATTATTTGTTCTTCCGAATAGACTTGACTTCTTCTAATTGTTTTGTCGAAAGGTGTTGAGTTATTGTAGCGGAATAGGTGATGCTGTTGTGCCGCTTGTTCTTGACGTCGTAGTGTTGAGTCCTACTGTACTACTCCCGTACTACCTGCTGTGAGTGTTGTTCTTGTGTTTGATCTCCGTACTACTTGTTAGGTTCCAAGATAAATCCTTCCACGTGTAGACTCAGTCCTGATCTTATCGTTACACGCAACGCGACGCCACGCACAACGCCAATACAGTATGAAAATAAAGCTACTTCAGTCGTGGATTTTTAGTTAGTTCTCCGACCTGTTGATTATTCAGTCCCGTTATAGAGAGTCAGTCATCTGTACATGTAGGAGGAGCATCATAGAAAGTCCCGTACCGTATGTACATACTTGTACTACTAATACTATTCCTACTATGTATGCTGCGAATGTATGAACCACAGGACGCACGAGACACGCTTCCTTTTGTTTGCAGCATTCTTCTTAGTACGGTAATAATGACCACCACAGCAAAAACTTCACGACAACAACAACAGCAACAACGACGACACAATCATAAACAAGATCTGAGCTTTCTCTTTAAGGTAGTAGAAATTCAACGACGCTACTGCAACAGGAGACAAGCCAAGGAGAACAAGAGACTGCTGAATTGAGGTGCTGTGTGCTTGCTTGCTTGCATTCGTTTTACTTTCCTACCTACGTTAGCTGGATTTATTTGGTCTGCTATATTAAGTGAAGAAAATAAAGACAAAATCTGGTGTGGGATTTTTTTTACAATAAAAAAGCCTCTTTCATAAAATAGAATAGAAAGTATTATAGCCAGAATGATACAGTGTCATCGTCATCGTCGTCGGAGAGTAGTAGTAGTGCCAGTAACAACTTCGTTGATATTATTATTGCTGTCATTATTGACGATTGGTGGTCTTCCTCGTCATGATGTACACGCTGCGTCCGCCGCCGCTGCAGTAAATAATAATAATAATGAGGATGAATTACTATTATCAAATATAAAATGTTCCTCTGGATGGACAGCATCAGCAGCAGCATCATCACTATCTTCTACAACAGAAAATGCAATACCACATTATATACCAACATCATGGATTAATGATGGATATTGTGATTGTCCATTTGGTAATGAAAATGGAATGACTGATGAACCAAATACCAATGCTTGTTCAGGATCCAAATCATGGCCAGGTGTTAAGGGTAGTATTATATCTACTAGGTACGTTATACATATATATACGTTTCTACGTTCTACGTTTCTACGTTACGTTTGTGTCTGTCAGTCAAGTCCGTCGTGTCTTGTGTCTTGTGTGTCTGTGTATATGCTGTCTGTTGTTTTAAAATTGAAGTATACGGTACTTCTACTACTGCGTCGTCCGGTCCGGTCTGTACCTCTACTGTATGAAATTGAATTGAATTGAATTGAATTGAATTGAATTGAATTGTCAATGGGGTTGACTAGATTTAGAGGTGAGATGAGATCAGATGGAATGAGATCAGATAAGATTAGACTAGATTAGATTAGATTAGATGAAAAGCTTAGAATGCTGGTCATGTCATTTCATGTACAGAACCCAATTTCCAAGCTCAGCTTTTCATCTAATCTAATCTAATCTAATCTATATACATTTCCAATCCATATAGAAAACGAATAAATGAATGAATAATGGCAGCAATCTTCAGTAGTAGTAGGTATGCAGCAAGGACGGATTTTACTTTCCTTTCTATTCATCCTTTTCTAGTCATCCTTTTCTAGTCATACCATCACCACTCAACTCAACATAAAAGGATTGTTCGTTCTCTTATCATCACACTGATGTATCCTTGTCCTTTCCATTATTTCTTTCTCTATTTTTTCTCTTTACTGGAAACGTATTTTACTACCGACACAAACACAGTTCTTTACCAGAAGAAACTAATACTATAACTACTACTGATGTATATTATGTCTGTCCAGAACAATCAAAATTAACATTACCACTGTCAAGAATACAGGATGGTATCTGTGATTGTTGTGATGGATCCGATGAAGATCAGTTTACAATTTGTCCCAATAATTGCGATGAACTATTAAAAGAGGAACGCGAATTAGAAGCAAAAATTAAGCATGCCTATATAGTCGGATCACGTCAACGTGATAGTGATATACAGACATTTCAAACGGTACGGACACAAAAATTATTAAATATTGAAAATAATTTCAAACCACAAATAATTGAGTTAGAATTAGATATCTCCAATATTTTGAATCTAATAAATGATTCAAAACAAAAATATGTTCAATCCAGAATAAATACCATGAAAGATAGTGTTGTATCACATCAACTATCAACAGAATTACTTTCCGGACTATTGATGAGTAGCACTAGTACTAGTACTACTAATTTATTAGAAAATTTTATTATACATTTATGTCAAATTTCTGGTGAATTAATGATGAACGATGATAATGAATTTTCAAATAAAATACCAAATGATGATCTGCATCGAAATTCCTGTTCACCATTACGTGTGGCTGCATTAGATATAGGTTTGACATGGAATGTGATGGAAGATTTTAATAATGACAATACTAGTAATAGTAATGAGAATGATAGTAATGATACTGATACTGGTAATGATACTGGTAATGGGAATGGTATCAATGGACAAGTGAATATGACAGGTGAAATGATACAAATCATATATGAGAATGCGATTGATACAGCAGCAGCAGCAGCAGCAGCAGCAATTACAGATGACAATGATGACAATAATGATAATGAGGACAAAGTAGCAGTATTATTTTCAATTCCATCATTACGATGGACGAACACAAAAACAAAACGAAAAAACCGCAACCACGTAAGGGAGGCCGCCGTCTTGCTTTTGAAGATGAAGATTCTAATTACGATGATGATTTTATGATGGATGAAGAATATGAACGTGACAATATGATGATGGATGATGATGACGATTTATACAATGACCAGGATCGTGATGATTATGATTATGATGACTCATCATCATCATCCAGAGGATGGAAAGATAATGAAGATGATGACAACAATGATGAAGATATCGATAATGATGCTACTACTACTACTGACGTAGATGTAGATGTAGATGTAGATGACGAAATGACAAGTAAAGAAGATGAATTTATAAATGATTTATTAAAGAATCAATTAAAATTATTTTCAAAAATAACCCAACGTATAAATTATTTACAAGAATCAGAACAGATGATTCAAAAAATAATCAAATTTTGGATTCACCACCACCACCACTTCCGCCACCACCACCACCAACAATCGATGTTGATATTGACGAAGAGAAGAAGAAGGAAAATGACAACGATAACAATAACAATATAGAAGAAGAAGAGGAAGAAGGAACAACGAGAGAAGGCGAAGATGAGAAGAATACAGTAATAACAGAAAATGATGGTAATGCTGCTGACGTGGTACTAGATGAAGAGACGACTGCCGTCGCTGATGATGAGATTAATACCGCTGCTACTACTACCGAGAACGATGATAATGAGAATGAGAATAGTAATAAATTCGATCCGACCTCCTATACGATGGTTCGTCAAAAATTACGTCAAAAACAACAAATTATTCAAAAGGGATTACGTTGGGGTGCATCCGCAAAATTACTTTTTGATGATTCTAAAAATATTTCATTTTCAAATGAGGATCTGAAAAGATTAGCAATTGGTACATTATTCTATGGTCAAATCAGTTCCTTACAAGTATGGCAAATAATAATTTCAATACTAGAATCAACATCAAACAATAATAATTCATCGGTGGATGATGATGATGATAATGTTGACAACCATGACAGGATGCTGAATACATGCTCTTCTCCTTGGTCCGAGTATTGTCCACCGAATCAAACCGTTTTCAAGTACGGGAAAGACAATGACAACGACGATGAAGAATTAGAATTAGAATCAATATTGTATCCTCCATCATTTCTAATGGATGTTGCAAAAGTATTTTGTGAGGAAGAAGGATTAAAATTTGCTGCTGGTGGTAGCAGTACTAGTGCAGCTTCTTGTGGAAACAACACCAACAACCACAACAACGATGATGTTGGCGATGAAAACGACAACGAGAAGGAGGATATTGCGATATTCGTATCGAAATATAACAATAATGATGATGATGACATGAAGGAGGATGAAGAATCTTTCTTATATAATTTTGGTTATACTGTACCGGTACGAAGAAATCCTGATGGTAGTGATCCGTTACAATCAATATTTAAATCAATTATTGAATTACCAATTGATGTTGATGGATTACATCAATTAGAAAAGTCCAAAAAATCAAAAGAAGATGAAATTAAAGATATTAATAGATCCATTAATGACACATGGAAAGAAATTGGTGGTATAGATGGTAATGAACTTGGTAGGGATGGTGAAATATGGAAAATTGCAGATAAATGTTTTGATATAACTGCTGGTAAGTACACGTACGAGGTATGTCTGTTTGGTAAAGCATTACAAAAGGAAAGTTCTGATAAAGGTGGTGGTACAAATTTAGGTCAATGGACGGGTATTGAATACGAAAATGATGACAACGGCGATGCAAGTATCCGTGTAATGAAATGGGAGAATGGTGCAAAATGTTGGAATGGACCAAAACGATCTGCAACGGTATATATGAAATGCGGTATTGAACATAGAATAATTTCTGCAAATGAACCAGATACATGCCGATACGTATTTGAAATGGAAAGTTATTTAGCTTGTGATGATTCCTACAAACTCCGTGCAGGACTGTTATAAAATAATGATGATGAGTGATTAGGAAAAGTACGGTATGAGATGAGGTGGAAAGGGAAGTAAAGAGTGAGCGAGAGCGGACGAAAAAACAACTTTAACATACCTGGGTTACCAATTGTGAAAAAATAAAATATTAAATAGTAGCAGTATTATATAGTATCTATTAAAAATAAACCTATCACCTATACATTTAGCTTGCATCTATCTATCTACTAACGCTATCGCATGCATATTGGAATCAATACAGTAAATTGTACATCTCGATAATGATGGCCACAATTATGGCAATATCATCATCATCAACAATACCAATACCAATACCAACATCAACGTCAATAGTAGTGCCGTTGGGTAGTGGTTATGAATGACGAAATGCCAAAGATAGATGATAAAGATGAAGAAACGTCAAGGGTACGGTAATCTCTATGGTAGCTGTTTCTGACAGTAGCAACAACAACAACAACAACAACAACAACACGTATATTGCAACTAAACTAGCCTGCTACACACATGGAATACTGTATGACGATACGAACGAGGAGCAACCTAGCCAATTGTTAGTGGGAGTGGGAGCAACTTAGCCAATCCAAACGTACAAATATTTGGAAATTCCCAAATTTTTCTCCCCTTAATTGCCGCCGCGCGCATCGTCCGATTTCTCCATTATGTGTTCCTGGATTTAATTGCTATGAGTAGCTGTCACGCAGTGTTTACATTGACCTGAAGATAAAATGCGTCCAACTAATTATAAAATTACACGACAGTTCAAAAATGTAGATGATGGGTTAACTATCGTGGTCGCTCTATCACTAGATTGGTAGTCTCCGGCGTGGTTGTGTGTATTGATATCTTTCTCTCTCTCTCTGCTATGATAGATTACAGTACTATTATTATACGCGTTCCCATTTACCCGGCACGCCTCCCCCGGATATCCAGCCACAACATAAATTTTTGGGTGAAAGTAAGGTCTAATACGTTGTGGTGCGTGCATTTTCGTCTTCGAATAGAGAGTTGTCAATCTTCCGTGGAACGAGTTGTATCTCAAAAGAAAGGTCTAGTGGGTGCGCGCTGGCATGGCAGCACTTCGTTTGGAATGGTGCTCGGTTCTGAATGGGAACTTGGCGAAGGACTAGGCCTGAAGCTCGGGTCTCGAACTATAAGAGCAGTACTTTGGGTGAATACTAGGAACACTACTCGGTGCACTGCTCGCATCTTGAATACAAGTAGAGCTATTAGAAAAGCACTCGATTTATCACACTCGCACTTGGAGAATCATCGCTCTCACTTGGAGAAAGGTTAGGGATAGCGCTTGCATCGACATTTAACTTGGCTCAAAACTAGGTAGGAAACTGTAGAGCGACTCACTCGGTAACTAACTCAGCTCTGAACTAGGAACAGCACATGGATTTTGAAAAAATGATAGGAAAAACTTGGGAGAGAACTCGGTTCAGAACTAGAATCATCACTTGGAAGTGAGCTTGGTTCCAACCAGGGCAAAATATTTGAAACGAATTTGAACTCGGAATGGAACTCGGGATGGAGTTCGGGATGGAGTTGGGTTCCAACCAAAATCAGTACAGCACTCATTGATTGTGAACCGGGTGAAGCGCACACTCTGCGATATAGACTTCTTGGTTCGAAACTGAAAAAAAGCTAGTCGGTAACTCGCTCACTCTCGGCTGGTTCTGAACTATAGGAACACAGAATTGAAAGTAACAAACTAGGCAGGCTCCTTTTCTTACTCAATTCAGATCTAGGAATCTAATCCTGTCATTTGCCCGGGAAGACCCAATAAGAACAGAACTAGAGCAAGCTGGGTTAGTCATTTACTCGGAATGGAAATCAGTCTGGCACTAGGAAAAAGTATTTGCGATATAGAGCTCAGTGACATGCGCCACTTGGGGTCATAGCTTGGTTCGAGAAACAGACTAGGAAGAAAATTTTTGTGTGTGATGTACCGTAAACTTTTCATTACCGAGTACTTTTACTAAAAGTAATATATTATGTATTCATATTTATTGATATTATTGAAATTATTGATATTTTCAGACGTTTCGTATCCTGTAAAAATTACAGGTACAGTCAATATCTTGGTACAGTGACTTTCCCATCTGTGTTAAACAACAGCCCTTTATTATTATAGTCTATATCATTATGTATTATTCATTATTTATAATATTTATTTCGAAATACATATTGAACAAAATCATGATTAGTTAATATTTTTTCTGGATTAATTTGACAAAATTTATTAGTATTAGCATAATAGTCATGAAATAATGTATCATGTTTCAATTTTAATGGAGTTAAACATTTCAATAATAATTCTACATTGTCGTTGTTTCTATTATTATTCATAGTATTAAAATCAAATTGTGATGAAAGAATTAAATTTGTATTCCTATATGCACGATTATCTGATGATATTGGATTTGGATTTGGATTTATAAATTTTGAATTTGAATTTGCTAATGAATTTGAAAAATGATGTATTCTTACTAATAATATTTGTTGTACTAAAAAATTCCAGGATAATTGTTTCAATTGTTGTAGATTAGTATCAGTTAAACATCTAAAATCATTCATTCTTTGAAAGAAAACCGTATCTGTACTTATATTTGTACTAGTTGTACTAATGTTATTCTGTTCATCTTCTTGAAGATGAAACCAATTTTTCATACGATCCGTAATTTGTTTACTCATTTTATTTTCATTTTTATTGTATTTAAAATTAAATTTTTCGATTAATAGTCTATTACTATTATTATTACTATTATTATCAGTAATAGTAGTATCGTTAGTGTCAGTATCAGTGTCAGTGTCAGTCATATGTCCATATCGTGCCATTTGATAGATCCGATACCGATCTTGTAATGATAAATATTCATTGATAGTATGACTGGATCGTTCATGATGATGACCATGACCGCCACTACGTTCACGTTGACCTCCTTGATCATGATCGTGTTGTCGTTGTTGTTCTTCTTCTGCATCTTGTTGTTGTAATAATTGACAGGTATGATTTGCATTTGGTATCATTTGACAAATAAAATTTGTAAACATATTATAGTTAGTTGTAGTTGTAGTAGGCTGTGTCATATTCTTCATATTTTTGTTCAGATTCAGATTCCAATTCAAATTCAAATTTAATTTTTGTTGATGCATATCAAAGACATGCACACGATTATATAATTCACCACCACTAACATCATAAGCTCTATCATCATCATTTCCATTTCCATTTCCATTTTTAGGTACAATGTTTGAGTTTGAGTCTGAGTTTGAGTCTGATAATGATGCTATTGATTTAATTTGTTCGGACCAAAATAAATAGGACCATATTGAACCATGTATTAGATTTGGATTACCACTACCAATTTCTTTCCTACTTCCATACCATGATTTGACATTTTTATTTAAATGTACTATTTTAGTTTTAGTAGTAGTAGTATTATTATTATTTTCCAAATTGAAATAATTTTGATTATTGATTAGATAGTCTTGAATATAATCGACAATACCAATTGTTTTTTTATCTTGCCATAAATTTTCTAAATGTTTTTGATGATAATAGGATGGTACCCATTGAAATAAATGTCGATAGGTGGTGATAATTTTGACATTAAAACCAAATAATACTTCCAGATTATTACTATTACTATTACTATGAGTAGTATTTTGATTATTCGACTGATTATCATTATTTGACGACATTAAAAATAGATTAGTATATAATTGTTTCCATTTATTCCTTGAAAAATGTTCGGTAAAAAGTTCCGCGGAAAGAATTACATTATGGTTTTGTTGTAAATGATATTTGATATGATGACAAAATTCTTGGGATGGTTGTCCTTCATATACAAAATCTTTCATTGGAAAGACTTTGGTAGTGGTAGTTACACTATTATTTTGACCACTTGTATTATTATTATTATTATGATTGAATTGTATAGTATGAACTTTTCCTCCCAATTTTTCTCCTAAATAGTAATAATTATCATGAATTGCTAATTCTTTTAGTATCTTAAATAATCCAGATTGAATTGTGGTTGTACCTGTTTTGGGTGGTCCAACTAAAAATAAATACATTGATAATATACAACGGTTTTGTTAGGAGATTGAAAGGATGACGATGATGGATGATGAGATTCAAGGATGAGATCGAAGAATGAGATCGATGGACGATGATATCGATGAGAATTAAAAATGGAAAAAAGACGACGTAATAACGTAACGTAAAGTAAGAAGATTTATTCCATTAGAAACGAACGTTACGTAACGTAGCGTAACGTAACGTAAAGCCTTGCCTGATAAAACAAAACGAGAACGAAAACTTACCATGTAATATCAAATACGGACGTCGATCTACACCATCATCGTTATCATCATCAACATCATCTGTATCTTCTGTATCTTCTTCATCTTTTTGTTTTCTCTCTCTCATAACTTCTTCAAATGACAACATATCCGATTGGTTTTGTTGTGATGGTGGTTGTTGTTGTTGTTGTTGATTATGTTGTTGTTGTTGTTGTTGTTGATTATTGTCACGACTCATTTGACTTTGTTGTTGACCATGTTCCCTGACAGTATTGTTGACGACCCCATCATCTTCTTCGTTGTCATCATTGTATATTAAATCATTACTTTTCATTTTTATCATTATTTGTGAATAATTTGATATATATTTCGAATCATAAACTATTGTACTAATACCAACCATCAAAAATAATACAAATAAACGTACTAATATCTTATTATTATTACCTTTACTATTGCTTCCAGTAGTAGTAGGGCGGGTAATAAGAGTATTATAATTATCGACTGCTAAGATGACTACGCCATTATCATTATCATCTTTAATCATCTTCTTCATATCTTTTCTCTTCTTCTTCGTCTTCTTTTTTTGTTTATTATTACTATTATTATTATTATTATTATTCATGTCTGTCTGTCTATTTTATATTCGACGTGAAGTGAAGTGAAGTGACCTGACTTCGACGTGACTTTCGACTTCGACTTCGATGTGATGTTTTGACTCACTCACTCACTCACTCACTCACTGGGTTGATGTGTATGGTGTATGATGTATGATGTTTTTTGTTTTTGTTTTTTTTGTGATTGAGCTTAAAACATAATAATAATAACAAGAAACAAAACGGATTTAATTTATTAGGCCCTTAGTTTTGCATGGCTGAGTCGAGAATCCTTGGATGATTGATTAACTTCCTCCGGGCAACGCATGATTATTCATAAGCGCTATCCTACTGTAGTAAAAAGCACGCTAAAACCTTAATTCTACTCACAAAATACGAAGTGTAAATAGTACAAAAAAAATAAAAATAAGCGAAGGATTTTATGAACATTTAAAGGGGTTCAACGCGCTGTTACTATCGTGTAAAGATAAACAAACATATATGCCCTCGTATCCGTTTTGAGAAATCGATTTGATTGATTGAGTTGATTTTTCCTTCGATTGATTGATTATAATTCATTCATTCATTCATTATTATTCACTCTAATAACGACCATTCTGTTGCTTTTATTACAGTACAGTTGCTAGTAGTTCATTATTTGTATTACATATACGACCGGTACGTATGTACATTATATAACTCTATTACTCCTCCTCTCTCAGCAACGAAGTTAATTAGTGAGAGAAAACGCATCACAGAGCAATCAGCCAATTTTAGAATACAAGAGTATGTATATACCGGAACTACGGTATTAACGTAGCCCGTTCGTATATAACGCTATTCGACTCACTCACTCGCTCGTTCCTACCGCTAGACTGTCTCTCGCTCTCACACTCTCTCTCTCTCCCTCACTATCTCTTTTGCTTCGCCTTCAATTCGCTTTGCCTACACTCTATATATACAGATCAGCCCTCGAGACACACACACACACACACACACACTCACAAATATGGTTGATTTTCTTACATTAGTCCAAAATACATTTCGTAAATTACAATTAAAAGTTGAAATTGTTATACTAGATCGTGATATAACAAATCGTCAACGAAAATTTGGTATTGAATTATATGATTTAATTGAAAAACAACGTCGTGCTTTACATACACAACTTGAAAAGGATTACGGTACAACCGACGATGATGATAATGATGACGATAAATTGAAAAAAGCAATAGCAGTAGATGATATAACACAAACATTAAAATTATTTCAAATAATTGAAAATGAAATTAAAATACCATTAGAAGTCACACGGAAAGAAATTAATAATATGCGGGAATCATCAGTAAAATTTCCACCATTATTAATTCAACGTCGTAAAGAAGACTTTGGTAGAACAATATGGCCAATTATATGTGAAGAAACATTATGGACCCATGAAACATTAGAAAAAGATTTATTATTAAAGAATAAGGATGCTGCCAATGCCAATGCCAATGCCAACAACGATAATACAACCATTGTTAGTAATTTTATGAATGTAGCAATAAAAGCAATAGAAAAGGGTACAAAATCAACACTAAAAAAGGTAGTTGGTAAATTATCATTGGAAGAACGTGAAGTGGAAGCCTGTGTGGATAAAGCAAAATCTGATATTAAAGTAATCGAAAATCAAAAATTAGAAAAACAAGATGAAATTAATTCATTACTCAATGATAATACAACCATAGAATGTTCTTGTTAAAAAGTTGGTTGAGTAGAAGTTAAGGTTTTTAAAAGTTAGAGTTGTTGAAAGTTAAGGCTGTTATTTAAATATAAACGAAAGAGAGAGAGTGAGAGATGGAAGAGAGTATATTATAATATTAGTAACGCATAATTCATACGCGCTAGTAGCGTTATACAAGGTCAATACATCATTCACGCCGCGACTACTATTAGTGATCATTTCCATAATTAACAAAAACTCGACGTTTCGTTCTCTTTCCAGATGTAATTACTCATAATATTATCGTTCTCTTTCCTGTGATGTATTTATTCCTGCATGGCCTATTTAATAAAGCTAGATCGAGTGATGGCAGTAGCAGCGATGAGAGATACGGCGATGTGCCGAAAACAAATTGTATACATAAGATATTGTAGAAAACTTTTTAGATAATTGGGCTTTATTTACTGTTACTATATCAGTTCCAAACTGGTGAAATGTATGTCGTAAAATGATACTGTATTGTATTATGTTTCATAATCATCATACATGATGTAAGCTTCAATTGACATCGACTGAATACACTAAAGTATGCACATGCTATTGCTTCATCGTCGTTTAAGTCTCCTAAATACTGTTCCTCTTGCTCGGTAAAAACTGCTTCTGATGCGTCCAATCTGTAGGAAAGCCGATTGCTTTTCTATCTCGTAATCCAGTAAGCTCTGCACGGAATTGACATCGACTGGATACACTAAAGTATGCACATGCTATTGCTTCATCGTTGGTATAATCCCCTAAAGACTGTTCCTCTTGCTCAGTAAAAACTGCTTCTGATGCGTCCAATCTGTAGGAAAGCTTGCGGAGCGATTCAGAATCCAAACCCCATTCTAATCCACGCACACATAATGAAGATTCATTAGTGTTACTACTATTATTACCATTATCACCATAATTGGAATGAAGGTAACCAGTTGTATTATCCAATGTAGATTGACAACAAAGCTCATCACTATCCTGCATTATCCTTTCCAGATGAATCTGTTCTATTACAGTGTAATTCCTTTGTTTGATCATCAAGAATTCATGTCCTTGTAACCAACAATTGTATTTTTCTTGTTGTGTCATAGAATGACGTGATATAGTTCTCTTGATGGAAACTTTGTCCGAAAATCTTACTGATCTTACACTTGTTTGTCGCTGTTGTAACGCTGGTGTAGCAGTTGTATCAGTTATTCCAGAAGGAAATAAGGGAGAAGATAAGGACGACGTTGTCGATGGAGGA
The DNA here is from genome assembly GCA_900095095.1 of Fragilariopsis cylindrus CCMP1102. NCBI lineage: Eukaryota > Bacillariophyta > Bacillariophyceae > Bacillariales > Bacillariaceae > Fragilariopsis > Fragilariopsis cylindrus. Next base: position 23,982 of record FMBT01000478.1, read on the forward strand.
CGAATTTTCATGATTGATACGATATATCAGACTTCTATGCGTCGAATCGAATTATCCAAATAATGAAGTTACAATTTCTTTATTCAAAATATAGTTTGGTCGTGTGCAAAGTCGTGGATGAAATCGAAAACGAAATCGATAATGACAGCAATGGCGATTATCAAGACTATAATCAACTGGAAGATGGGCGTATGCATTACTGTGTTGCGTCCTTTTGCTTATTTGGTACGTAATCAAAGAACAGTAATATATGCGGCGTTTATTATTAAGAGGTCTTTGCTGTGTTGTGTTTTCTGGCACTGACTAACTGTGCAGCGCTGCATCGTTACAACAAAACAACCAGGAAGCAGAATTAATAAGCTCACATAAAAATAAGAATAGCTGAAAGAAGAGAAGGAGAACAAAGATAATAAGTTCATCAGCTAATACAAAAAATTCGAATGAATCCATTTAATAAAGTGAGGGAGAGATAAAGAAAGAGAGTGACCATTCTTTACTGTAGATCGATCGAACTCCATCGGATACGGTAATGAGCATAGAAATGATCTCGGCTTAAACGTATAATTCATACGCGCTAGTATCGCTTGGATAGTAAAAGTGCGTTGAACTCCAAATAAATTATCTCTTTGCCTATATATTATATCATGCTATTTATTGTGCTTTTTTTTTTGCTATTTCACTTCATAAACTTCAACCTAGTCGCACCACCACCTAATAACGTGTTGGGTGCGAATGCGAATCAAAAAACTCATCGTACGAGATATTTTTTGATTCATTCGCACTGTGCAGTTCCCAGTTGAAGTTACTATAAGTACGTTAAGCTATTTTTTTAACGTATTTCAATGCGAACTGTGAACCGAATGCTGTGCAGTCATCAAGTTTTAATATATACGGCTTGTATTACTATAGCGAACTTCTTCGATTATTTCTGCATGTTCTTGTTAAAAAGTAAGAAACAGTTAGTTAAGGTTGTTGAAAGTTAAGGTTGTTGAAAGTTAAGGTTGTTAAGTAAATAAAAACGAAAGAGATAGAGAGAGAGAGAGAGAGACGAAAGAGAGTATTTCATAATTGTAACAGATACAAAAAAAATAGATTTGAATACTAAACAGTAATACAACGAAAATAATATAATAGTAGTAGTAGTGCAGTATTATCGTGTTCTCCTTGCTCACGCTCACGCTCACGCTCAAGCGGTCACGGTTCCTGATACATTTTCTTCTTGTGATGGCATCGATTTGGTTACTGGTATTGTTGATACGTCTCGAGTTGTTGCTTCAACATGGGTGCTGATATCTTTAATAGGCGTTGCCAACAGTAACAGAATCGTAAATTCAATGGTACTCCGCCAATAATCAATAGTTGAGTGGCCATAAAATATCCAATAGGCATAGGATTGTAAAGACTGATGGCGTTCATCACGAACGACCATAGTATGAAGAAAACGATTCCACTAGCTAAGAGTAGATGGGTGAATAGTGTTTTGACTTTGTTAAGTTAGACCAAATCCACTGTAATGCAGCATACTGTGGCAAAACCGTGGCAAAAGCAACAGGGAAATTAGTAACACAGATAACCTTCAGGTCATACATTGACTGTAGTTGATTTTCTTCTTCTTAAAGTCTTTTCAGCTGACATACAGTATAGCGTATTCGGAAACACTTTTTAGTATATTATGAGAAGAGAACTGAACTGAACTGAACTGAACTGAACTGAACTCTAGAACATTTTCATGAAGTACTTATACCCGGGAGCTTTTTATTCTTTCAGTATGTTCTTTTTGTATATTATAAGCGAATGGGCTTACTCCTTAATCAGGTATAAGTTACCGGATGCTGCATGATTCGACGAAGTATAAATGTCAGGAGGGGGATTAAGATCTCCTTGATGCACATCTTTGCACCTGCACCAATCTGCCCTCCACAATACGTCGACAACAAATCGCTTTCATGAATCACAGCAAGCGTACAAGCACCAGCTACACCTTGAGAAGGAGTGGCCACCGACTGGACAGTCAGCACCGCTCCCGATAGAAACACGCTATATCTTGGCGAAGCCAACGGCGAAGCAATGTTTAAATTAAGACTTCAGCTTTTACGACGTAGCCTAATTGGCTCACATTATTGATTTAAATATAGCCAACATTAAACAAATTATTGCTTACTGTAGAATACGTCAATGTGTGCGACAACTACAGTAACTACTACTGTAGCATAACTGTACAGCAGGGTAGTAGGTCATAAAATCAAAAACTTGACAACATCATCCTCAAGTACCAATACACACCGATCATTACAATGACATTTCAAGCACCCGCGTCGATTGAAGAGATGCTCTTGCGGATACCCGCACATGTACGAACGGTTCTGGAAGAAGCGATTCATACACAGGTTACAGCGAAGTATGCCCAGCAGCTCAGAAACGAACCCGCTGCTATCCAGGCAGCAGCATCACCGCTAACAGCAAACGCTAATACGGGTGTCATTGCCTCTCAAGCAGCAGCAGCAGCAGCATCGCTACCAACAAACTTTAGCAAAGTAACTCCAGTCAAGGCCGCAGCTGCGGTATCAAGAGGTGCACAGAGGAAACGAAAAGCACCGAATACTCCCATCTACACACAACACGATAATTTGATCGCAGATACCACGATCGCACCTGCAGGAGCATCCGCAGACGATGGTATTGTAATTGACTCGGATTCCGACGACATCATCAAAGTGGAGGACAATAGTAGGCCGAAGAGGGAACACGGACTTAAGATTGTCGATTATACCGATATCTGCCGTCACCTGTTTCACATGAACTCGAAGCTCCGTATCATATACTCCAAACAGGAGCCCGGCACTTCCAAGGAACAATATCTCAACGGAACACATTTCCTTGCCACGGTCCCCACCATAACAGAGGCTCCGACAGCGGTCATGGACCTCCTCATTGACATCAAAAACATTGGTAGCCGTAAAGACGTCAGAACAGATGACATTATCGATTTTCTTACCGCAAAAGGCGTCACGATTGTACCCTTAAACGGAGACTACGAAACAATCATGACAACGGAACACGATAACCTGATCATCATCGAGTATTCGGTAATCCGTCACGGAAAAGAGAATCCGAATCTAACAATATCTTGGCTCCGATTCTGCCTTCTCTTTAAAAGGGAAAATTTACTTGTTCTTTTCAACGAGATCGGCTCTGCAATCATTCTTGGAAGGCAATTTAACGAAAATAGTTGGATTGATTTCGAACATTATTGTAAGTACAATCTGAACTATAGGATCGCCCCTGTCGACAGAGTCGACGGGTATATTACACAATATAAATCTACTAGCTAATATTACTAGAATGAAATGAAATGAAACGGGAGAGACGAGCACTAAATCTTTTTCTTCCCGTTTCCAGTTTATAGCATCGTCGATCAGCAAACACAAATATAGGAATGACTTCTACTGTCCCTGCACTTCTTGCTGCGAAGTATCTTGCTACCAATAATAGTAATTCAAATTCGAATTCGAATCATACTACACAACTGACATTGAAGGAATCGAAATTGATATCAATCAAATTATATGTATCGTATCGTCGAATCGAATCGAATAAATCAATCAATCGAATGAAGTTCATCGAATCGAATTATCGACTAATCGCAAAGCTACATGGCACTATACGAAGCTACTACACAAAGCCTGATTCAACCATCTGATAGGGTCTGGACTATGACCAATCATAAGAAATGGATAGAGGGGAGGGACGAAGCAATATAGAACACAACCACTCGCACGCAATCAAAAAGAAGAGATAGAGTAAAGAAAGAAGGAAAGATAGATATGTAAAGAGAGAATCAATTTTTTCCAAGCATATTATATACTGTTATACAGCATAGTATTAAGACCACGTATATAATTATTGTGCATTGTTTTTGTTGCACTAAACTATAATGACTAATTAATTACGACGACGACGACGAAGGAGTTGTCGATGATGATGGTGATTATTATTGTTGCTATTACCCTGTACCTGCTGCGATTCAATATTGGTATTATCAGTAGCAACATTATTACTACCAACATTTACTATAAGAATACCATTGTCTTCTACCTCTACGCCGTCTATATCAATATTTGTATTTGTATTATCAGCAGCATTATTACTACCAATAACATTAACTGTAAGAACACCATTGTCTTCTACATCGACTTTGTCTATATCAATATTTGTATTTGTAGTTATAATATCAGTAGCAGCAGCATTATCAGCAGCAGCATTATTACTACCAACAGTAACTGTAAGAACACCATTGTCTTCTACCTCTACTTCGTCTATATCAATATTTGTATTTGTATTTGTATTATCAGCAGCATTATTACTATCAGTAATATTTACTGTCAGAACACCACTGTCTTTTACATCTACTGCGTCTGTATCAATATCAATATTTGTATTATCAGCAGTATTATCAGCAGCATTATTACTACCAACAATTAATGGGTTTTTCGTTGAAACAGGACGAAGTTTAGCACTAGCACTATTATTAGTAGTAGTTGTAGTTGTTGTCCTTGCAGTTATTACGGTTGTGACAGTTGACGATGAATCTTCTTTTTCTCCTTTAAAGAATGCGAATGGATCAGAATCATTATCATCATGATCATCTTCTTGAGCAGCGACAATAGCTTCTTCATCTTCTTCTTGAGCAATATCAATAGTGGTACTAGTAAATTCAGTTATCATATCTTCATGATATTCTTCATCATCATTATCTTGTGATGGTAATATAACATAATCGACCATATGTATAATACCATTACAGTTCTTCCTCTTATTATTATTTTTCAACACAAATTTTGGTTTGATACTATTAGTATGGATACCATTCCCACTAACTCCCATCACATAGGAGACAATTGCATTGGCGTCACATCCAATTTTGGTGATTTGTCCATTTAACATATATGTTTTGGTACCACATATCATTTTTTCGTATGGTACTGGTAAAGAATCATCATTACCAATAATATGATTTAATAGTAATTTTGTCAAATCATGTCCACTTAACATTTGTGGTGGTGATGATATACTTTCATTTTGATATGCTTTAATAAATGCATCATTTGTTGGTACATATATTGTATAGAATGAATTCGTATTCGCGGACTCTGACGACGATAAGATGTGGTTGTGGTGTAGCATAGTATCTAATCCCACTTGAATCAATAAGGAACAAAATGTACTAAAAGAAGAATCATTGTCATCACTACATATTGATTCCGTAATGGATTCACAATTATTAGTATCAGATTCTGATTCTTCTTCTTCTTCTTTTACTACTATTGTTGCTGCTGCTTCTTTCGTTGCTGTTGCTACTGCTTCTAAAACAACGACGACAGGTACGGCAGACGATGACGATGTTCTATCTGGTACTGATGGTGGTTTGCCTTGAATTAGTTGAATTAAACCACCATTGAATATAGGTTGACCATTCATTTTATTTAATAAATACCATTCGGCAATAATAATATTATCGTTATCAGCAGTTGTATCCTGAGCAGGATTCGAATTCGAATTCGAATTTGACGTCTGTGTCAATAACCATTGTGTATTATAGTTATTATTTGATTTATCAATTCCATATGATTTACCATTAATAATATTATCACCAGTAGAGGATGATAGATCAATAGCTAAGACATTCCTCCATAATAATAATCCGGATGATATACCAGATGATTCTTCAAATGATGAAAATTTAAGTGGAAGTTTTTGTTCATTCTTAATTTCATTTGCTGGTCCGATTGGAAAGAATTCTATACTATTTCCAAAATAGTTAGGACCAACACATAGGTAGTGTGGATTAATGCCACCGTCATGAATACCATTATTAGTTGGACAAGAATCACCTTCTCTAGTGGATATACTTTCATTCAATGGTAATGAACCATATGATTCTAATACAACAGTGTTCTCATTTTCATTGATATAAACATAATATCTTAAATCAGCTTTGACAAACAAAATTGGAACTTTTGTTGTAAACGTGGTTATAAGGAACAACCCTATCGCTGTCCACGAAGACGAGAACAACGACGATGATGATGACGATGATGATAATCTCATGATGGTTACAGTATTATAGCAGCAGTATCTGATTATATTGGTTGGGTTGGGTTGGGTTGGGTTGGGTTGGGTTGGATTCTTATATAATAAGTAAAGTCATTCATTCGGAACGAAGTACTGTAACGTTAACGAAGTTTTTGATCGATTAAAATAAATATGTTGATATCTTTTTTTCAAAAAAATAATCCAACAAAAAATAACGGTATTTAATTTAATCCGCGACCAACAAAAGATACAAAAACTATAATTTTATTATAAAATATAAGCCTTCTTCTTGTAACATGATGGTCAACGACAAAAATGAGCAAACGGTGGTACTACAGACAGTAGTAGGAGATGCGATAAATATCATACTTGTTCATTGTATGATATCGATGGTGTGAATGAATCAATGAATCAATATGGCAAACAAGAGTATGCGTGCTACTCTCATGATTCTTTTTGGTTGAACCATCATCTTCTTTTCAGTAGAGTAGTACGCGGATAATATAAAGGGTTCTCGTACGAAACAAGTCTATATCTGTTTGAACAACATCCTTTAAGAATACTCCCTTTTTACCGTTCTTAGACCTTGCTTTCTCTGAAACTGACTTTATCACCGTCTATAAAATCATCGAATGACTTGTGCCATTCGGTAGATCTGTGAGCATGATTGTAATAAGGATCTATTCAATCTGTTCAGATTCAACCCAAAAGCCAGCTTTTGCCGATGAAATAATCGTCGTGAAAGATAAAGAAGCATGGTAAGCGAAATTTGCTGGGGTGAACTTCATTTTTCGGATATATATGAAAATATTTTTTGAGAAGTGAAAACATTTTTGGAAAAGTGAATACATTTTTTGAAATTTTATCGACTGAAGTGACCTTACTGTCCCGGTCTACACCCACACTAAGGGGAACAACCCACATTCCAACAACGGAACAGAGGTCCACGAAGATATAGCAAAAGACTCAACCCTCCTTCCTAACGCCGGTACACACCGAGTGGAAAACAGCCTTGAAACACCAATACTATTTTGTACGGTACCGGTATGCACGTTGTGTGTTCTTTTATCATATTCAATCGATAAAGAATCCAACTATTAAAAGAAGTCGACCCTATCTGTAGTTGTGAGTACAGGACGACGTCAAGAACTCCTCACAAGCTTTTCAGAAAAGACAAATCATCGTTTCTCATTCACTTGTTGAAGTTGTTGGGTACATTTGGATCTTGCTACTTGTATAATATTGTACACACGGTCAATGGTATCAATTAGCTTATATTTAATGGAACAGTACAAATAATGGAATGGTACTAATAAAGAGTGGACCACAATCTTGTTCATGGTGAACTACAGTGTAGCTAACTCTGTCGTGTTTAGGTAGAAAATATTCCATATCAAAATTGTTCTACTTCTATACTTCTATATTTTTCATTCTTAAATCAGATCTTCTAAATAATAATAGAGTAAAATATACTCAACGTAACTGATTTCATCAACTTCTGATCATAATTAAAAAATGTTAGATGAAGCCCATCTGAATCGAACGTATCAGTCAGTCTAATTTATCGAGTACACATCTCAGCTCATCAAACTGCATCCACAGGAACGTATTCGGTTCATTCGTGGTCAAATATCTGCACGAAATATATAAACAGTATATAGTAATGCCTGGTTCAGCTTTAAAATGTTTGTTGAATGGAAGAACCATATTTAAGGTTCTTTAGTACAAAAGCTACAGAAATTTATACAGAAAAAAAATAATAACGGGTGTGCCCATACTCTGCCTGTTGTTAACGCTGTTGCTTGTTTCGCATCATACATATATTAATGTTACAAAGAAGAATTCTTTGACTAACTGAATCATACACGATGACGATAACGACTACGATAGACAATGTGGTACCTAAAATAGATGAAATGACATCAAAATGATGTGAATGATAATGGTACAATAGGTAGATTCACATACAGGATATTCGATAGGGGGCCAGCTGCTTTATATTATACGTTATCGACTTTGTTTGTGATATCAAGAAGAACAATCGACTCTGCAGTACTATACGTAGCACAGCCATGATTTATACCTGTAGCGAAAACTGTAGTCGCCGCTGCTGTTGCTTGTTGTTCTTGAAGATGACAATCGTTGTGTTCATGTTGTACGGTTCCCATTTCACTAGCCTTTGTTGTTGTTGTTATTTTTGTTGTAGGAACCGTATTTTTATCATCTCCTCGTACTATTTCTTCCCATTTTGAATGCCGTCCACTTTTTACGAAACATAATGCAGCTGCAATGCAATGGACGCAACGGCGACCCAATTTTGTTCACTACAGTAGTCGTAGCCGAAATCCGGATTCAAATTTCTATAGCCATCAGTTAAGGTAAAGATAGAACAACTGCGCGAGTGGTTGTGTTTTGTATTGCTTCGTCCCTCCCTCTATCCATCTCCTTATGATTGGTCGTAGTCTAGACCCTACCAGATGATTGTATCAGGCTTTTGTGTACAGTAGTAGCTTTTTGTATAGTGCCATCTAGCTTTGATTAGTCGATGATTCGATTCGATTCGATTCGATGACTTTCATTCATTCGATTGACTTGACTTGATTTATTCGATTCGACAATTCGATTCGATTCGATTCGATTCGATTCATTCGAATGATTGATTGATTGATATTAGTTTCAATTCAATTCTTTCAATTCATAAATTCTGAAGGTGATTGATCGAGTTTCGCGTAGTGATCCAGTATAAAATTCAGATTGTTATATATTTCCTGTTCGCAATGACCCCACCGGGTTCTGCTCCTAGTACAATCTCCACCCACTGCACCGCTATATACATTGCCATATATACATTGCCATTATCGAGTCTGTTTTTTGAGTTTTATCTTAACGCATCGCGTTTTCCGCTTTCTTTCCAAGTTAGTATTTCACCAAGTGGCATCCTCCACCTACACTACCTACTGCATCTATCACCATCCATTATATTATCGCCAACACATCATCGAGTCTGTAGTCTACTAGTCCTAACGCGTCACCTTCCCCGCTGTTCTCTAAGTGCTCCACCCGCTTCTCCAAGTCCGTCAACGCCATCGGCCATCAGCCATCTGCTGCAACAGCTACTGCTTCCTCATCATCAACAAAACAGATGCAAATGCAGTAATGTAAAGCCATCACCATCAGTAGTTAACATTGACACGGTAGAAGTAGAAGAAGAAGAAGAAGAAGAAGTAAAGACGACGACTAAAGTACCACTCAACGAGTGACAATAATAGCGATGATGATATGCTGTTGATGACTTTTGAAAACAACGAACACACTTTTGCGTGTAGCCGGAAATAAAAAATTTGAGTCACGATCTGTGAATGACGACAAAACTGTCATGACTACTTCAGATAAATTGAAAAAAAGATGAAACGTATATGTCATCAACTCATCTTCTTGATACCACCACCACCACCACCTCTATCAACAACGACAACGATGTAAGCAAAAATGACATACCATTTACAGGACAGTACGTATGTACTATCAATAGGCATCTATATACGACTGCATATACATCATGTATCAACACGACGAAAGAAGAAAGAGAAAGGGAGAAAAATAAAACGTATTTTCTTCTTCTAGGCCACTCACTCACTAGCTGGTATTTGTAGTTTTGATATGTGACTACTAGAAATGTAAATATAATAATAAATGTACTACAGTACTGATACTACAGTACTGTAATTTAAAATGCAAACGACTTTTATATTAATAGTATATTATAATATGATAATTATAATGTGTTCTTTCTTTTTTCGGATCGTTTTTGTTTTCTTATTCTTTTTTTGGAGGGGATTTGATTTGACTTGACTTCTTTTGTATTCTTTTGTTTTCGTGCAGTAGTAATTTTTTATTCTTATTACTTACTGTAATTACTTACTGTTATTACTTAGTATTAATTATTTGTTTCGCGTAAAATTATGACTTTGTATAATATTAAAACTTGTATTCGTATTTGTATTAAATAAAGTATTTGTTTTTTCTTAATAGACACGTGCAAATGGTGGTACATACTTACATTCATTTTCATCTAATGTAAAGGAATGTACTGGACGATATTCTAAATGTGTTTTACTACCATCAAAATAGGCTAAGGTATGTTTCATCCAATTGATATCATCTCTGTCAGGACAATCTTCTCTGGCATGTGCCCCACGACTTTCTTTTCGATTTTCAGCACCAGTAATGGTGGTTGAGGCACATGCCACGAGATTTTGTAATTCTAATGTTTCTACTAAATCAGTATTCCATATTAATGATTTATCAGTGACGGAACAATCCATATTAAATTTTTGGACTATATTGTCAACTTTAATCACACCATCCTTTAACGATTGTTCATCTCGATATACGGCAGCATGTTCTTGCATCGCATGTTGTAATTCAGAACGTATCACAGCAGTGGGGACAGTCCCTGCTCGATACCGTAATTCATCGAGATTTGTTAAGGATTCCATTCCTTCATCTTCTTTCATGGCAGCAATTTTGTCACCAGGCTTGTTATCTTCTGCAATTTTTAACGCACACGCACGTCCAAATACAACAATATCCAGGAGCGAATTAGCACCTAATCGATTGGCACCATGGACCGAGGCGGAAGCAACTTCACCGGCTGCAAATAATCCGGGTACTGGATTATCAGAGATCCATGCGTCATCTTTCGTTTTCGCGTTGGGATCATGTGTGGTTTGTAAGACTTGACCCTCATAATTCGTGGGAACGCCACCCATATTATAATGGACGGTCGGTAATGTTGGTATCGGTTCTTTCGTCACATCCACACCAGCAAAGATTGCTGCTGTTTCAGAGATACCCGGTAACCGTTCTGCTAATAAATCAGCTGGTAAATGATCTAAATGTAAATAAATATGATCTTTTTTAGGTCCCACACCACGTCCTTCCCGAATTTCCATTGTCATCGCACGTGAGACGACATCCCGACTGGCTAAATCTTTGGCCGACGGTGCATACCGTTCCATAAATCGTTCTCCTTCACTATTCCGTAATATTCCACCTTCACCACGACAACCTTCGGTCATTAAACATCCGGCACCATAAATCCCAGTGGGATGGAATTGGACAAATTCATTATCTTGATTGGCAATACCTTTTCGTAAGGCCATGGCATTACCATCCCCGGTACAGGTATGTGCGGACGTACAACTAAAGAAGGCACGACCATAACCACCCGTTGCTAAGACGGTATTCTTCGCACGGATTCTGTGAATACTTCCATCTTCCATATTTAAACAAATAATACCAACACATTCGGTACCATCATCACTCATTAATAAATCTAAACAAAAATATTCAATAAAGTACGTGGTATCAAAAGCTAAACTACGTCCATATAACGTATGTAACATCGCATGTCCGGTCCGATCAGCTGCCGCACAACAACGATGTGCTTGTCCACCTTTTCCATATTCTAATGATTGTCCACCAAAGGCACGTTGATAGATTTCACCATTTTCCGTTCGTGAAAAAGGCATCCCGAAACTTTCTAATTCAATCACCGCTTGGGGTGCTTCCTTACACATATAATGAATCGCATCTTGATCTCCTAACCAATCACTACCTTTCACGGTATCATACATATGCCATCTCCAATCATCTTCACTCATATTACCTAGTATATACAAGGATGGAAAAAGAAGAAGGAAGACGGAAGATTGGGGGATGAGAAAAATAATATAGAAAAAAAGGAGCAGGAAAAATCAAAATGACGACGGGAAGAAAAAGAGAGAGAACGATATTTAAACGTTAATATAACACGTACCTAATGCTGCATTAATACCACCTTGTGCTGCTACTGTATGTGAACGTGTGGGGAATAATTTGGTGACACATGCTGTTTTAAATCCAGCTTCTGATAAACCCATTGCTGCTCTGAGTCCACTTCCTCCAGCACCGACAACTACTGCATCATATTCATGATCGACGACCGTATAATCACCTTTCATTCCTTTAGCGGTGACTGTTGACATAGATTTTGCATTCCTTTTGAAAGCGTTAGTCGCTAAACGACGACTTAAATTTGATAACATTATATTTTAGTATAGAAATTCAATTTTTTTTTCCTTTTTTGTTTCTTTCTTATTTGATTCTTTTCTTTTGTGGGGATTCTATTATGGTACTGTAAAGTATTGTTGATCACACAGAGTCGAAGAGTCGGAAGAGTCTTGGCTGAGTCGAAAGTTTGAAGTGTTACGGTAGGTGTAATAGAAGTCAAGTCAACTATCTTGATGCGGGATTTCTTTGTTGGTGTATGCGTTGTTCGTAGATAGAGTAATACCGGTACTGTAGCGTTCTCTTGTGGTGGCGTGTGAGTGGTGCAGTGTCGTGTCAATTTTGTTTCAAGGTCTGTGCTCGTAAAGAAGAGAGTGAAAGATTCCTGCTTCGTTTCGTTTGTGCGTCCTTCGTCATAATATATAATATATTATATTGATTGGCTTGCTGACTTTAACGTGCCAGATGGTTCGTTGTTTTCTTTGCTTTTGAATACTTTTGAATGAATGCTAGTGATCCAATCAGAATTCCGTGACACGCCTCATTTTCCAAATATGCCAATAATAAAACTAAATCAGGCCCAAATTTTACTAGTATTATTTGTTAGTGCAGTATAGAATAACAACTTTTACCATCAAGTATATACACCTAATGAGTCATTTTTTTGGAAGATTAAACTATGAAGTTAACAATTGACCTATTTGATAGAGAAAAATTATATTCCTTAGTCTTGTAAGCCTACTGGTATCTCTCAATGTAGGCTCACACACAGTACACATTAAAATAACACCCAAAAATGGACCATTTACAGTGTTTTGTGGACATACAGTACACTCAAAAAGGTAAATCATCCCAAAATATGTGGATGAGGTGCACCATATATACCAAAGGAAACTTAATCTTGGTGCTTTGTGTTCATGACCCAGCTTAGGTGCGCACAAAAGTGAAAAAACCTGTTTTGGGGCCTAAATGACCCATTTTTGGGTTAATGCGGCCCTACAACTTCATAACCTCCATAGAAACCTAAGCATTATAAGGACCTTGTAGGTATAGGTATCATTGATGCTAGTGCACCCAACCCAAAAGGTGTTGTCCACTTGAACCCTTTCAAATGAGATATTGTGTTGTTCATTTCTGGTCAAAAATCATATTTTGTTTGTGTGCCTTCACAAAAAAGCGGATTGTAATTTATTCAACAACCTCAGAAACAAAAAATTGGTAGGAGGCAACTGCAATGTTCTAGTACACTATATGGATGCTAGTGCACCCGACCCATCCGGTATTGTTTTCTGCATCCCTTTCAAATGAGATATTTTGTGCTTCATCTCTGATTGAAAATCTTGATATTTGTGTGCCTACCACAACAGCAGATTGTGATTTATTCAACAACCTCAGGAACAAAAAAGTGGTAGGAGGCAACTGCAATGTTCTAGTACACTATATGGATGCTAGTGCACCCAACCCATCCGGTATTGTTTTCTGCATCCCTTTCAAAAGAGATATTTTGTGGTTCATCTCTGATTGAAAATCTTGATATTTGTGTGCCTACCACAACAGCAGATTGTGATTTATTCAACAACCTCAGAAACAAAAAAGTGGTAGGAAGCAACTGCAATGTTCTAGTACACTATATGGATGCTAGTGCACCCGACCCATCCGGTATTGTTTTCTGCATCCCTTTCAAGTAAGATATATATATATATATATATTATTTATGCGAATGAGTCAAGTCTAATTTCATATACCCCCACACAGTAGCACCATTATGCATACATTGTGTACCTGCAACTGTGCCAGTATGTAGTATGCTACAGTAATGTACATTCTACTACTGTACTGTTTTATTTTATTGTGGCAGCCTAATTTCTTCAATGATAAACATTTACTTACTTACTCACCTATTTACTTACCTAGGTATCTATGTAGTACCTAGCTAACTTGGTAAATGTAGTAAGGAAAGTGTAAACAGTTAGGGTTGCAACCGCTACATACATACTATACTTATATATACTACTTTAATGTTGTTTCATTGCATTGTTTAGTATTATTATTCTCTCCATCATAGGCATAGCATGCCTGTTGGTTCTGAATGATTAATAAACAAATGAATGCATTATTTGTACCCCATGCCATATAATATATTGCCTTCCTCATTCTATTCTATTCTACCAACCAACCAACCCATCTGCATGTTTGTGTACTTTTAAACCAACTAATGAATCGGCAATCAATCTACATAATTATAAGTAAGTTTCCACTGTGCTGCCTCTACTCTGATACTATTACCTGGCCAGAAATTCCCAAGCACAACATCCTCCTTCCTTTCACCTTTCTTTCAGAAGCAATTTCACACAGAGAGAGATTTTGATTATCATATTTGCTGCTGTTGTTGTTGTTCTATATCATAATATGTAGAGAACAACTGATTGCTTCTTGACAGATACTGTAGCATTATTTCCTTGGCATGTCACACAATGTCACACACAATGATGCTGATATCAATTTATTACACAACAGGAGGAAGTGATTTTATTATAAGGAAAAATGAGAGATACAGAGAAGGGTTTCGTCACAAATGGTTATAGGTAAAACATGCTCCTGATTGTATTTCTGGAAAGAAGACTGCAAGATGTAAAAATACTACTAACTAACTTGTACACAACTACAGACTAAAATGATTTCTCTTGTTTTACCTTTATCTGATGTATGATATGTACACATAATGTGAGGAATGTAGAATAATTCCTGTTGTTTTACCTCCAACTACACTCAGAGCACATATATGTAATGTGCACATCTTACTTTTACACATCATGGGGGATGGGATGGGGGTAACCCTAAATGGATGTAGGTGGTTGATACCATCCTGTTGCAGCACATAATGCTGTGTGTATATAAGTAGTGTACATGACTTGTCAAAGTATAGTACATGTCATCCATATCATAATCACAGAGATAGAAATAACAAGATGATGAACTATAGTATTACCTTTTACTGTTTACCTCTAAATTATACTGTTACCAAAAGCCAATATTCTTGGACTCATAAATGCCGGCAGAACAGAGAAGAAGAATGACTGTACAAATTGAATCAATCCAATCCTATCCAGTCCTTGAATTCAAGAACAGTGTTTACAGTGATGAAGGCAACCAGCTCACTATAATACACACACGTGTGTAGGATTGTATAATGTGTATGCGTATGTGTAAGTGTGATGTTTGTGTGTGATGTGTGTGTATGGGATCAAGTCTATCATCATTGATAGTAACCAAAGATGAATGATGATCCTTTAAATAATTTCCATTATTTAATTTGATTTTTCCCAACTTCAACTCTGTTATGACCGAATGAATGGTTCGCATTATTGTATTGGAGTTTACGCACGAACGCACGATTTGTTACCGTACTTCCTCCGTGCAAAAACGCAGGTTGTACGCAATAAAACACAAGGCATTTAAAAAAAAAAAAATTACTCTTGCCTTTGTTTTTTTTGCGTTTGCTTCGACCACAATATATATATATATATTCTTAGATTCAAAGATCAAAAACACAACAAGCAAAACCAAAATGGAGACGGTTGCAGAGGAGGAGAAGAGTAGTAGTAGCAGGACGGAAGAGAGTACGCATCGAAGGAGATTGACTTCACTTCCCGATCTTTTTTCTCCAACAACAAAAAATGGCTCCCCCGATCGAGACAAAAAGGCGAAAAGTTGTGAGAAGAAGAAGGCAGCGTCGCAAGTGGAAAAAAAGTTATGTCCCCAATTAGGTACAAAAGGACGTTCAAATTTATGGAAAAATCTTATCGAATCCAGTTTTACCCTCTTACCTACAGGAGAACTGTTAGAAAGGATCGAACCACAAAATGCATCTAAGTATCGCGCCGATTTTTCATCACATGATTATCGTGAATTGGCAGAAAGTTTTGAATTGAACGATCGACAGATCAAAGAATCTGTTGAGGTAGGACTTGCTTTAGCGAGAGAACAAAAGACATCATTGACTATGTTTGAATTGTATCGTGCCGCTTGTGCCGTTGGGGGTGAAGATGCTATTGCAATGAACAGCAAGGTTTTATCGCAACAAATTGCGCAAAGAAGAAACGGCGAAGTGCAGGTACACGAAGCAATATACGAAGAAGACTACTCCTCTCCTGCAAGAGGAAAAACAGCTCTAAAACAAAAAGAAGAAGAAGAAATAGCAACTCGTCGGAAACAACGACAACGAAGCAACAGCGTCTAAAATGATACAATAGAGCAAACGGCGAAGATAAATCAAACAAAGAAAAATAACAAAGAAAAATAGCAAGTACAAGCGAAGCAACAAGCGAGGCGGAACAAAACAAGAAACAGACGGATCGACGCATCTAACATGACAATGTCCGGAACAGCATACCGATTAGCGACAGCGTCTGCAAAAGAAATAAAACAAAAGATATATAAAATGAAATAATAGTAAAAGCAACGTAATAATTAAGAAACAATTAAACAAAACAAGACACGTCTTCTTTTCGTCTTCTTCTTTTTCCTCCTGTAATAGTAAGACTACTACTACGACTCGTCCTCCTATCTCTCTTTTTCCTATTACTACTACTACTACTACTATTCATATTCCTCATCAAGAAGAAGAAGAAGAAGTAGCAACTACTACTGGTCCATCACGAAGAATATCATCGTCAACGTCATCAACGTTAACCACGACTTCAATGTCTGCTTCGACTAATTATCGACACTAGCAAGTACTAGTACTAGTACTAGTACTACAATAAATCAACAACCAGAAGTAGTATTATCGTATGATACTAATAACTCTGTTGTTATCGCAATCAACGAAAAAAAATATATATTTTATTTATTCGAATGAGTCAAGTCGATTTTAAAAAAAATGTTACCAGTATTTGTTAGTGCAGTATATAATAACAACTTTACCATCAAGTATATACACCTAAAGAGTCATTTGTTTGGAAAATTAAACTTATGAAGTTAACAATTGACCTATTGGATAGAGAAAAATCATATTCCTTAGTCTTGTTAGCCTACTGGTATCTCACAATGTAGGCTCACACACAGCACACACACACAGCACACATTTTAGGGATTTAAGATATAATATGTGTACACACAACAAAATATCTCATATAAAAGGGTTGCAGAGGACAACATCTTCTAAGCTGGGTGCACTAGCATCCGCATAGTGTACTAGAACATTGTAGTTGCCTCCTACCACTTTTTTGTTCCTGTGGTTGAGGAATAAAGTTTGTTTTGCTGTTGATGCAGCACGCACACAACATGATTTTTCACCAGAAATGAATACAAAATATCTTATTTGAAAGGGTTCAAGAGGACAACACCTTCTAGGTCGGGTGCACTAGCATCCACATAGTGTACTAGAACATTGTGTTAGCCTCCTATCACTTTTTTGTTCCTGTGGTTGTTGAATAAATTACAATCCGCTGTTGTGGAAGGCAAACAAACAATAACATGTTCAATCAAAATAATGAACAACAAAATATCTTATTTGCAAGGGTTGCAGAGGACAACACCTTCTGGGTTGGGTACACTAGCATCCACAAAGTGTACTAGAACATTGTGTTTGCCTCCTACCACTTTTTTGTTTCTGTGGTTGTTGAATAAATTACATACCCCTGGTGAGGTAGGTAGGTAGGCACAAAAATAGCATGATTTTTTATTAACACAATGAACAACAAAATATCTTATTTGCAAGGGTTGCAGGGGACAACATCAGATGGGTCAGGTACACAAACATTCACATAGTATTGTGTTTGCCTCCTACCATACAACCATCCCTGGTGGTTCATCATCACTTGACTAAAGTAATTCTGATTGTTGTCGTTTTTATCTCACAAATTCTCCAGTGTAGTTTGGTTATTAGAATATTAAACAACTTTGAATAATAAGATAGATGAATAACTTCTCCTTAAGTTCTAGAACCAGCATGGTGCACTAAGATACCATCCAGTCATCCATCCTATACCCATAGGGGATGAACCAAGGGTCATGATCCCTTATAAATACCTTATTCTTGCCTCCAGAATACAAACATTGCATTTTGGCCAACATGCCATGCCCCAAAGTACCATTCAGAAATAGGCTGCCACAACATCAAAAAAAGGAATTGGACCATGGTTTAAACACCTAGATACCTTCCATATATACATATGGTCAAAATACACCAACAATACTTGGAACAGTTGCCATATTGGTGGTATGGTGGGGTGGGGAACAATAGAATAGACATAAATTGGCCCAAAATACACACATTGCAAAAATATTTGAGATGCTACTGCCCCCATACCAGGTATGCTGAGTCCCAAATAAAATAGCTAGACATCAGCCGGTTTTGGATTCTATCATTGGTTTAAGTAATCATACATATATTTGGGGTGCCATGGGTCAAAACCCACCGCTATTAGAACACACAATTTCTCTTAGTGCCAAGTGCGCATGTAATCAAGGCCGTGATGCACCATCAATACAGTCCTAATAACCTTGAAATATTATATTGAGCTCAACATTATACCTATGGGTACAAGGTCTAACTATTGCTTAGGGCTCTAGGGAGGTTAGGAAGGTGTCAGGGTGTGCTAAGCCCCCAAAAGGGTCATTTAGGCCCCAAAACAGGTTTTCCCCCTCTAGCGCCAACATCAGCATGGTCCTGCCCATAGCTTGCCAAGTTTATATTCTCTTTGGTGTATATGGTCAACCCCATGTGCTTACTTTGGGACAATTCATCTTTTTGAGTGTGTACTAGGTCACATACCCCCCCCCCCCCCAAATGGGTCATTTTCCCATGTCCTAGAAGGCAGAACACCCTTTACCACCTTCCAGTGTGAAGACCACATACCTAGTGCCCCAAAGTCCGGTCCAGGTATCCACCCTATGAATATGGTAAGGTAAATGAACTCTCCCGGACCAAAAAGTAGCATTTTTCTGGAAGTTCTACCCTGGTTTGTGTCCTGAACAAGATATCTCATAAAAAGATGATGTGTGCTGTGTGTGAGCCTACATTTTGAGATACCAGTAGGCTTAGGAGACTAAGGAATATAACAATTCTCCATTCAATAGGTCAATTGTAAACTTCATAGTTTAATTTTCAAAAAAAATTACTCTTTAGGTGTATATATTTGATGCTAAAGTTATTATTATACCAGTAACAAAAAAGATGTTTCAAACGTGGCTTCAAACAAGATATTGTTTCAAACGTGGATCCTTTAGTCTTTTCTGATTCCCGCGACTGTGACTCACTCAACAATATTTTGTCGTGTAGCTACACGTCATAAGAATAAAAAAAGCGAAGGCATGATTCATAATTGCAATCGGATGGTGTTTGCTCAACGAAAATAGGTAAAATTGATATTGATTCTTCAGATTGCCGATGAATTTCGATTCAATGCATTCCTTCAAAAAAATGAGACGTTGTTTGTCCTTGTGTATTTCAAAAAGGAAGCGAATGTTGGTCTCGTCGCTCACAAAATACTTCAAAGATTACAACCACTGCAACCAAAAACCAAACCAAGATCAATCATTTACAACAACAACAACAACAACAAACAGTACGCAAAACGAGTTCGTATAAATCTCCTATATTTTATCGACCAGGAAGTCCATTTAACTTTTAAAATACGTCACAAATACACAATGATCGCTACAATCCAACCATCCTCAACAAAACCATTGATTAGTACGATGAAATTTATATTTTTGGTGTTAGCGATTGTATCGTTAACGGTATGTTCTGCAGCAGTAGAAGGTTCACGAAGTTTAAATGCAGCTGCATCCGAACGAGATCGATTACGAGAACGTGTACGTGAACGTCAAAGTGAACGTAAACGTGGACTTAAATCGGAAAAGTACGCAAAAGCTAAACAGGCATATGATGATTATCAACAAGATTTATTACCGGTAGGAACAAATCTTGTTGATAATGCACTAGCAACATCACCATCAAAGTTGATGAAGAGCAAAAAAATTATCAGGAACGATGATAACATCTTTGCAAATGATCTTGTTGATGAAGAAGTACTACCATCGACATCAAGGTCAAAGTCGATGAAGAGCAGCAAGAAGGGTGATAAGGATAGTAAAGGCAACAGATCTAAAATAAGCAGATCTGAATCACCTTCCTTCAGTCCCACCGACTCAACATCTCCATCAACAACAGCGATGCCCGAGACAGTAGGCACTGTAGGACGAGCTGAATCGAGTATTAGTAAGGACGACAACAAGAAGGGTGATAAGGATAGGAAAAGCAACAAATCTAAAGTAAGCAAGAAGAGGAGTAAATCTGCATCACCTTCCTTCAGTCCCACCGACTCAACATCTCCATCAACAACAGCGATGCCCGAAACAGTAGGCACTGTAGGACGAGCTGAATCAAGAATTAGTAAGAACGATAACAAGAAGGGTGACAAGAATAGGAAAAGCAACAAATCTAAAAAAAGCAAGAAGGAAAGTAAATCTACATCACCTTCCTTTAGTCCAACCGACTCAACATCTCCGTCAACAGCGACGCCCGAGACAGTAGGCACTGTAGGACGAGCTGAATCAAGAATTAGTAAGAACGATAACAAGAAGGGTGACAAGGATAGTAGAAGTAACATATCCAAGGTAATTAAAAAGGGCAGTCAATCTGAATCACCTTCCTTCAGTCCAACCGACTCAACATCTTCATCAACAACGGCAGCTGAATCTTCATCAACAACGGCAGCTGAATCCCAGATGACTAAGAACAGTAAAAGCGACAGATCTAAAATGAGCAACAAGGAGAGTAAATCTGCATCACCTTCCTTCAGTCCCACCGACTCAACATCTCCATCAACAACGGCGATGCTCGTAACAGTAAGCACTGTAGTACCAGCTGAATCTAAGATGACTAAGAACAGTAAAAGCGACAGATCTAAAATAAGTAACAAGGAGAGTAAATCTGCATCACCTTCCTTCAGTCCCACCGACTCAACATCTCCTTCAACAACGGCGATGCCTGTAACAGTAAGCACTGTAGTACCTGCTGAATCAAAGATGACTAAGAACAGTAAAAGCAACAAGGAGAGTAAGTCTGCATCACCTTCCTTCAGTCCCACCGACTCAACATCTCCATCCGACTCAACATCTCCTTCAACAACGGCGATGCCTGTAACAGTAAGCACTGTAGTACCTGCTGAATCAAAGATGACTAAGAACAGTAAAAGCAACAAGGAGAGTAAGTCTGCATCACCTTCCTTCAGTCCCACCGACTCAACATCTCCATCAACATTGGCGATGCCCGTAACAGTAAGCACTGTAGTACCAGCTGAATCAAAGATGACTAAGAACAGTAAAAGCAACAGATCTAAAACAAGCAACAAGGAGAGTAAGTCTGCATCACCTTCCTTCAGTCCCACCGACTCAACATCTCCATCAACATCGGCGATGCCCGTAACAGTAAGCACTGTAGTACGTGCTGTGAATGTATTCGTTGCTGCTCCTGCCAGTATACCTGTAGTGCAAGTGGAAGCTGATATTAAACTCGAAACGGAAACAGTTTTACGAGGAAGTGGTCGCCGCCGTCAACTGCAACAACAACAACAACAACAACAACAACATCGTCCTCGTCGTTACTTACTACAGAGGTTAGACAGTACTTCAGTAGATGTAGACGCAACACAAATGGAATGTGATGTTGTTTATAGATCCGCTGCTCCTGCTGATTTCCCGGATGATGTTGCTTGTTATGATACTGTGATCACAATAAAGACGGAAGAAGGTAGTGATATGGATGCTACAGAAGCAGCATTGATTATCAATTCTTCTATAGTTACTGGCTCCTTTGCTACTTCCGATTTAGTTTTTGTAACTGAAGATGTACCATCGATTGATTCTTCGACATCTCCTACTGCACCAACAAATAGTGATGGTCCTACTTTATCACCTACCGAATCGATCACAGCATCACCAACCAAACGTCCCACTACTATTCCGACAGATGCACCGACAGATGCACCGACAGATGCACCGACAGATGCACCGACAGATGCACCGACAGATGCACCGACAGTTCGTAATAATAGTCCGACTGAAATTCCGACAGATCTACCAAGCGATAGTCCCACTGCATCGCCTACTAAATCGCCCACTACGAATCCAACTGTTTCGCTGTCAGATGGTCCTACTATATTCCCTACTATATCCCCTGCTCCAACATTTGAACCAACGACATTTTTTCCAACAGGTACAGAATCACCTACTGAATCCCCTACTGTAACATTTGAACCGTCGACCTGGAATCCAACCACAACTTACAGCCCAACAACATTTGTGGAAGAATCAGAAGCTACAATGGAAAATAGAACAACTACATAAAACGTTGCCGAAACACAAATAACTGCGTACGTTGAGTACTGTATGCCTAGCTTTTTAATAATGTAATAGTAGATAATTTAATATAGATATAATTTTCATTCAGTTCGTCTTTGGTAGATTCGCTTGGTGTTCTTTTGTAAATTGCAAATTACATCCTCTCTAAAAATCTTCTTCCTCTTCTTTTGATAGGTAGACAGATTTTTGAGATGAGTATACCAAACTATTACAGTAGTAGGACCTGTGTTCCAGAGCATGTCATGCTGTGATTAAATGTAATAATAATAGAACGCACTCGCCTCGCCTCGAATCGAGTCCATGCATGCATCTCCCTTCCTTATCTCAGATATCAAAATGATGTGTGCGACAGTATTATATACTGTAAACTTATTGAACGGTACTCTACTCTACTCTACTCTGCATGACAACGACGACGATATAAGCCAGTCAGTCAGTCAGTCAGTCAAAACGATGGATCTTCCATGCAACAATACCGAAAAATTGCAAACTGCTATTACCAACACGAATGAATGGAGCCTACGCACCTTATCGAACAAAACGCAGGACGAGGGAATCGAATCGAATAAAATACCTCAAATAGTATGTAACATTGATATATCATATCATATCATATCATACCGACTAATAACTGTTGATTTACTTTTCGTTGGTATATGCCCATTCTGTTCCAGTAATATGAGGTAGGAAAAGATATATTCAGAAAAAAAAGAAAGACTTTGCAGGAAGTTGCTGAAATGAACTGCGATTGATTCAGGTAGAATACAGTACGACAAAGCACTGAAAACATGAAATCGAATTACAACGACTAGTGTAATAATAATACACGACAAACGATTACAGTATGCGATGCAACATTTCTTGTTATAGTAGCATGACATGACGACTGCTTTGATACAGTAATCCATCTATACAACTCTATAAGCACGCCACACACAACATACCTACATAACGCAATCAATCGTTTTGAATGTACAATAATAAGTGCGAACCCCATATTCTCTTCTATCATGATTGTACGAGTAACTTAGACTTCTCTTTTATGAGTGCGAAGAGCGAGTAGGGTATTTGATTGACATTATTTCATCGAAATTATAGTACTACAGTATTACGGCGGGAACACGATCGACCTATATCCAACTTTATTTAATTAGGCTGCTCTACTGTCTTCATTATTATACACAATTGCATGTTATTTTCATGGAAACAACATTATGGAAACAACAGTGTCTACCTTTTTCTTCCTCTTATGGTACAGTATGTATATTTAATTAGGCTGCTCTACTCTCGTCTGAATCAAAGAATACGGTTTGAGTAATAATATCTCTGTACATACGGTAACTTATATGACGATATGACTATTTCTATTTTAATTTTAGGGTACCCGGTTAGTAAACGAATATGCGAACCCATATTCTTTTCTATCAATCAATGTACGAGTAGGCTGCGCTGTTACTGTATGAGCGAAGAGTGATGGTTGGGTATTTGAATGACATTATATTATTTCATGGGAATGTAGACGCGACTATCGCGACTACTACGCGAACACGCCTATTTATGAGGAAGCTAATAGCTTTGACGGCTTATATTTCGATTATTTTTGTTATTCTTTAAGATACGGTATGAGTAGGGCTTATCTCTTTTTTACAAAGACGCGACTCTCAATACTGCATCGACTGCACAAGGGTTTTTACGAAGTATGTCTTCTTCCTCTTCTTCTTCTTCTTCGAATGGTATGTCTGTACAAGGTTTTTTCGTCCATCATCTCTGCTTGTTTCATAATATGACATATATCTTTCCTTCAAAGACACATCATCGATGACCTTACACTCTTCGCTCATTTTCATTCATTGACAACATTATTAGAAACAAAAGACCTGTACCTTTTGTACACGAAACTGTGCATCTTTATCAAGCTGTGTTCGCATTCTCTACCGTAGAGTCAGTCGGTATAGTCATTATTATTATCTAAAATTTAATTTCTATTTAGCTTTCACGTTTCAGTTGTTTGTGTTGTGTTGACACCATACTAACTCACAATCTACTACGAATATATCTTCAAATTATTACTTTTATAGCAACATAACTCCCAAACAAGAAACTACCGTATAAAGAATATACTATCATCCATACAGTCATCCATCGTTATCCACCATCACCATGAAACTGTAAGCCAAGTCAAGTGTAGTCAAGTGTGAAGTGTCGTGCTCAGCAGTTCTTTTGTGTTTTCATTGTCTGCGTCGTCTATCAATCTCATCTTTTCTTCTTCTTTTCCTTTCTATCTTCCGTATATAACAAACAAATAAATAAATAAATATAAAGATCGGCTCTATCATTGACGGCATTCCTCCAGATTGGTTCCACCTCAGCAGGATGTCCATTAGCACATCTACATGAAAGTGCAGAGGGAGGTGTATCTATTGCGAATCCACATATTGCTTTAGCCAATCAGCATTCATTACAGGTACATAAAACACCACTGGTTCATTTCAAGATCCCACCAAAAGATCGTCATCATTCCTCCGCCGCGCCTGGTTTTGAAATTGTGATGGAGGGTGGTGTACTGGTAGAAAAGAAGAAGAAAGAAAACAAAGACGGGAAGAAGAATGATGATCGAGATTTACAAGAATTAAAACAAATAAAACAAGAATGGGATTTATTAGATATTATGTCTCCAGAATCTACATTAGATGAGCCATCGTATTCGAATCAAAATGTTGGTGATGGGTTTGCAAAACCCGTCGGGGGATATAGTGCTGTACGTCAAGATGTGATTGATATGGTATTAACAAGTAATCAAGCGTTCTGGCCAGCTGATATTTTACCACCCGGTACGTATAATACTAGTATGTATTTATACATTTATCCTTCTTTCCACACCACACCACACCACACCAACAATCACCTTTATCTCAAAAATCAATGTACAATTCCTCTCCTTTTTTTTTCTTCTTCTTTACTCTCTTCCTCTAATACATAGACGGTCCAAATTATTCTGGTTTATTAATTCGATTAGCATGGCATTGCGCTGGTACATACCGTACTAGTGATGGTCGAGGTGGATGTGATGGTGCTGCGATCCGATTTCCACCTGAAAGTAACTGGAAAGATAATAAATCATTAGATGAGGTACGTTAAAGAAAAGTGGTGTGGCATTTTTGTGTGCATGCATTACAACGAACGAACCTACGATCGATTGAGTAGCAAAACAAAACAAACCAAAAAAATCATTACATAACCTTACATACGTATCTGGTGCAAAATTCTTTTCATCTTATCCTATATATACTACCGTAGGCAATGCAATTATTAATTCCTATAAAAGAAAAACATGGTGATAAGCTATCATGGGGAGATTTAATTGTTATAGCAGCTGATGCTGCTATTATATCAATGGGTGGACCAGTGATTGGATTTTGTGGTGGACGCATCGATTTTCAGAATGGTGATCAATCACTCCCTCTCGGTCCATCTTCTATACAACAACAGTTTATGCCATGTGGACCAGAACAATGTCCAGTCGGTGAAGTATGTCCCGGTACGTTACGTTACGTCAGTAAATGTCATTTCCTCCTTCCATGTCACTTCAACACAATCCCCGTCGTCTCACAAAAATAAATCGATATACATTTTTTCTCTCTCTTTCTGTCTCAGGATGTGAATCACCATTAGGTACAGCAGCTCAAGGATTAATGTATGTTAATGCAGAAGGTACACCAGTAGGTGAATTTGAAGGTACTGCTGATAATATACGTGAAGTATTTGCACGTATGGGATTTAATGATCGTATGACTGTTGCAGCTATTGGTGGTGGGCATGCATTTGGTAAGCAAAAAAAAAACTCAGCTACAACACAACAACGTTAGCAACAATTTGGTTAATAACCTACCCTAACACACCCATAATACACACCGACTTACTTAACTCACACACATAATTTATTTACATATCGTCACAATTGTTACAATAGGTAAATGTCACGGTCCATGTATTGAGGATGAAATTATTGAAACATTTTGTCCAGACAAAGATACAAATTCATACGAACCACCATATACATGGGAACAAAAATATACATCAGGATTGGAAGTAACATGGACAACAACACCAACATCTTGGGACAATGAATTCTTTAATAACATGTAAGTATTACTACGGACGACAAGTCGTCTTAATACTGTATTCGTTTCCTCGTTTCTTAGTCAGTGGCAGCGTCGTCATATCACGAGAATATCTGTCAAAAACGCACTTTTCTTACCTTGAAGGCACTATAAGTCATAAATCATATTTCTATCTTATTCCTTCTCTCACCCCATGCGATATCCTCTAAACTTTATCCACCGTCTGATCATGTTATTTATACTATTCACATACAGTCTCGATTTTACTTGGGCTAATATCACCGGTCCAGGAGGGCGTTTACAATGGTAAGTCTTATAAGCGTGCTAATAAATGTTCGTTCTTTTGAGTGGCTACAGACAATTTTCTAATTTTCTTTTCCTTTCTTCCATCTTCGTTTTCATTTTCTTGATTAAGGGAACCAGAAGAAGTAACTGCACCTAATATTCAAATGCTGACAACCGATCTTGCTTTGGTGTACGGTGACGCAGAGTACAGAATGATTTCTCAAGAGTACGCTACGAATCTTAATTCTCTCACCGCTGATTTTGGTACAGCGTGGTATCAATTAATGACACGTGATACTGGTAACAGACAAAGATGTTTGGGTGATGAACTTCCTCCAATCCAACCATGTAAGTCTTTTTTTTCTAAGATCTCAAATCGTTGTTGTCATATGCAAGTCAATGAGATGACGATCTTGATTACTCGAATCCTTTGTCTCTAACACGATTCTCTTAACTATCTATCTTTATAGGGGAATTGGCGATGGGTCCATTAGGTCCATTAACAACACCCAAACCAGATTATATCCCTGTTCGATCTGCTATTCAAAAATCTATTGATGAGAAACCGTCGAATATTGCAGCATTTGCTACCTTAGCAAGTCAATGCGCAACAACATTCCGTTCTACTGATTATCTTGGTGGATGTAATGGTACGTCGTTACGTTATGGATTATTATTACGGGTTGTTATCGTTATCACAACACGAACAACACTAACTTTTCGACATTCTTGTATTCGGTGTTTTTATCTTTAAAAATAATAATAGGTGCGGCTATCCGCTACTCTCCATCTATTGATTGGCCGACAAATACAGGTGCTGTTGATTATTTGAAATTATTAGAACCAATCAAAGATGAATTCTCTGAAGTATCTTGGTCGGATCTTATTGTTTTAGCAGGACAAACTGCCATTGAAGCTGCTGGGGGATATCCAATGCCATTCTGCGGGGGTCGTTCCGATTCAGATAAAGGAGATAAATCTATTGGATTAGAACCAAGAATTTACAACAACAACAAGTATGATTCGATCATGTACGATATTACCAACAAGGTAAGTATATATTGATTATGTATTTATCTTGTTTTATTTAATTTCATTCTTCGCTCATTTCAATCAATATATATTTTCCCATATCCATGCATATACACACTATCGCTCTATCTCTATGAACAGGGTTTATCGTTAGCGGAAGGCGTCGCTCTCATGGCAACACCTGATCCTATCATTGCTGAGCTTGTTAATTTAGAAGCCGGCGTTACCGCTTCCACTCGCGCGAACAAGAGCACCTACACTTTGTCGAATCAATTCTTTGTACGTATGAACGAAACAGATGAGGATGTGATGGAATGGTATAAAGGTGATATAGCTGATATTGGGGAACAATTTATCAACGACAATGATTACTTCTTGGAGCAGTACTCAAAAGCGTACACTTACTTAATGACAGCAGATTTATTTGATGGACCAACAAAGAATGCGTAAGTTCAAACAGAACAAAACGGTACATTGTAGATTTTTCTGATCCGAAGCTACGTTAGACTAATATGATTTTTTTTTTTCTCTTTTTGATCATTTTTCGGAACTCGTTTGTGGTCCTTTCTTCATGCAGATGTCAAAAAGTGGATGATCCAACGATTCAGGGAGATACTCCGAAGCCTACCGATCCACCTGGTTTAGACGATGATGGAGACGACACTTATGATGATGACGTCAGTGAGCCCATCGAACGGCAAACTGCCACGCCCACCAAAACAGGCATATACGTTTTCTCGTACGATGACAGTGACGCTACTACCACCCCTCCTATTGACGATAGTGCCGCCAATAACAATCACGCCACTTCTCTTTCGTCTGCTTTCGCTGCTATCGTAGCAGTAGTATGGATGGTAGTCTAAAGATAATAACTATACCACGTGCATAATTGCATCTAATCATTTTTATCATCAGAAGTAGACATGTGGGGCTATGAAAACAAAAGAAGAAGTAGAAAAAAGAGCTAAGACAACCAACGATTTTGCAGCATTATAGTGTAGGACCTCACACCCACATTAGTACATCTAAATATTTACATATAATTAATTACATATATATCATTAATAGTTTGCGACTTATTTATATATCATCTTTACTATTCCATTAGATAGTAGCTCGCGTTATGGGTGATATGTACGGCAACGATGAAGATGTAAATAGATAGATACATAAATACGTACCATTCACCATCCTACCAGAAGATTAGCCTCTATTGTACCGACATCGATCATCCTGCCATAAGGGTTGATTTGTGGACAGAAAAAGTGATGCCCTAGCAAACATATGCCACGTTAAATTTGATTCGATTCGATTCGTCCTCTATTATATTGACATGGAACCTGGCAAAGAAGCAGATTGGTTCTAGTATGTATCGGATTACGTTGGTGATTAGAAATAGAACAAACACAACACGTTTGATGAGCTGCATCTTTATTTTTTTTGGTTCATTCTTCTTGTTTTGTTTTGGCGCATCAATCAAGAACAGAAATCGAACCACGCTATATACGGACGTGTTCTATACGCATTTTTGCTTTCCTTTTATATCGCCCTTGTTCCTATTTTTTAGAACGGAAGCAGGAGTATTGTACTATCACCATTCTGTTTTTGCTTATTTTTGTTATTTTTGTTCTTTGCAACGTTATTAACCCGTGGTAAAGAACAAAAATAAAACCGCGAATAGATATAGATAAAATAATAATAGATTGTTGTTATCATACATCAAGCAAACATTTAAAAAAAAGTGAAAGAAAGATATAGAATCGCTTTCAATATTCGACCATGAAGAAATGTATATTTGATAGTAGTAGTAGTAGCAGCAGTAGTAGTAGTACTACCGGCAAACGCAAGATTGACACCGGTTGTATAATTGTGCCGCCATGTGATTGATGAGGCAGCAGCAGCAAAGCGTTTAAAAACTTATTCTACTGCGTCTAAAAGTAGTACAGTACTATCACCGTGGTTCCGTCATTGCCAGGTTTGAAGGCAAAGTCTACGTCTTTCGTCTTGTCTGATACTAGTCCTCCTTCGCCTCAACCTTCTATTGGTAGTACTACTAGTATTCCTTCAAGACGTAGCAGCAGTAATAGTACCCTTCTATATCGTTGGCAATTGTTCCAACATCTCATTTCCCATACAAACAGACTGTCAGATTAAATCGGTAGATTATTATTAACACTATACATTACAAATAAATGTTACTACCGTAGCATTGCAGATAAGATTAGTGATGCAATATACTGAAGTACGTTTTGATCTTACATGGATCGACTATAGCTGTGAAGTATTCAATGATTTGTTATAAGGAGGATATGCATGCTGGTGGATTTTTTGAATTCTTGTGCTGTATGTGTCAAAGTTTTCACAATTCTACCACCATCATCATCCTCATCATCGGAATGAATCTTCCACTGCTGATTGATTCGATGCCATTCAAAAAAGTTATTTGAAAACGTTCGATCGACAAAAGACGGAAGTTGAATGTGAAGAATTTGAAATTTGTAACGACAGTTCGCGCGCGTCAACCAATTCCGACAAGTCGGAATCTGATTCCGAAAAGTCGGAATCAATCAGATTCCTACAATTCTACGCGCGGTGGAAACTGGGAATCGACTGGAATTTATTTTTTATACTGACTTGCTTTTTTATTTTTCATTCTTATCACTTTCCTTTCCTTTCATTTTATTTTATCATCATCAGTCAGTTAGTGAGCATATCAACTAAACTTTTAATGTTAGAACTATCATGCACTCCTTATTGTACGATTGATTCAAAGTGTGGTACAGTAGTATACAGTAGTACGTAGAGCACAGGCATCCGTTGAGGACAGGACATGCATCGAGTACCGTGAGGTCTTGCATGTCTACTACATTTGCTTGACGAGATGATATTTGGATGTAACTGTTAATTACAGCAACTGTATATCGTACAGGAATATTGTATTGATTCTTTTTCTAAAGTTCAAATAAAAGGCAGACAACGAAACGAAACGATCGAACGGCGACGAGTGTGTAGGACACGGCAATACAGCAACACGAGCGAAGGTAGAATAACGATATTTAAAAAAAGAAGAGACAACGACACAATAAAAGAATATAGCAAACAAGCAAGTAAGCAAGTACACGTGTAGTGTCGACGATACGATACGGTAGAATAGTCTGCCTTTTTTTTCAGCTAAGAAAGAAAGCAAGCAAGAGAGAATTGATTCTTGACATGACAGAAAACAAACGAACAAACAAACAAACAAACAAATAAATAAATAAACAAACATTGGTCCTGCTTTGCTATGCTATGCTATGCTATGCTATTTACACGGCAAAACAGAATACAGTAAGCAAAGACCGTCATCATTTTGTAGTGTCGGTATTCTACCTCAAAGTCAAAGAGAATAAGTTGATCATTGACATCACAACTATAACTACTTACTGTAGGATACATGAACTACATACAACACACTAACAAAAATAATAGTAATAACTAGTCAGTAGATAAAGTTTGTTTAAATGTATATAAAATTTATATAATATGTTATATAATAGAGATTATGAAATATATGTAATATCATTGGTGGACTGGATGGACATTTCAATAAAGTTGCATTCTATTGTACTGTATTTTTACTGTAAAAAAAAACTTCTTCATGACGGTGCTCATGACGGTGCTGTCTGTCCAATTTAATTTATCTTATTGTTTCCTATAGCAAGAAACAATCTTGACCATTATTAGGATTACTACTACTACTAGGACAACATTCAGTACAGCATGCACATAACAATGGAACGGGACAACTTGCTTTTAATACTAAATTTTCACCCACAGTATTCATCTTTGTTTTATAGTCATAAGCAATGGGATCACGATTTGTGATCATTGAACAAAATTCACGTGGCACGAATCCTGTAATTTTTGTATTTTGAATATATAATTTTTCTTAATAATTTTGTATTTGTTGTAATTTTGTATTTGTTTGTATTTGTATTTGTTTTGTTTGATGACGATGAGAACAGTAGAGTGAGTGAATAAATCGTAAAAAGAAGAAGAAGAAGAGAGAATTTAGAAAGTATAAGAAGAGTCAGTCAGTCAAATGCCATGTTGCCGTTATCGTTGCTGTGTTAAACGTTCTCGTCATCGAAGTAGAGTCAGATCTTGTACGTACCAATATTCCTCCATTGATCTAATTCTGTGGGGAATGTACCAATAATGGATTCATTATTTGATATATCAAATATACGTATTTCTGTCATTGACCCTAATTCGGTTGGTATTGTCGATTCGAATCGATTATAACTTAAATTAATACCTTGTAATTTAGTTAACATACTTAATGAGGATGGAATGGATCCACTTAATGAATTTGTATCAAAATTTAATAATTGATAAACATTTGTTAATAAACCTAATTCATTTGGTAATTCACCAATTAAATTATTTGCCATTAAATTAATACTACGTATTGGTCGTTCGAACCATGTTTGATCATCATCATTCTCTTGATTTAATACAATATCATCCACGAACCATGTTTGATCATCATCAAATAATGCATTAGGATTATTATTCACATTCACATTCACATTCCCATAATTATCATCTTCCTTTATTAAAAAAGTATCATCCAATCCATCCACAACTTCATCAACAACTTCATCTTCTTCTTGTACTACTTCTTTATTTGGCATAATATTATTATCCGGTTGATCAATACCTTCCCATTGACCTGTTTCTTCATTAAACACTAAATCATCACCAGCTAAATCATCAGTTGAATAAACTAAATCATCTGCTGGAGTATAATCATCCACTTGATTATAATCATCATCCGCAGGATTACCTAATGGATCACCATAACTATACGCATCATCATTGGGTGTGTCGTATATAACTTCCGGTGCACCAGTTTGTAATTCTCTTTGTTGTAAAAACATCCTTCTTGTTGTTTGTCGTCGTAACAATCTTCTTCTTCCATCATCATTATTATCACGTACGGCAATAATAGTAGAAGCAGTAGCAGCAGCATCTTTTTTATCATTCATTGTCATACTACTACTATCTCCACGCAATTCACCTTTACAATTAATACCATGCCAATCACATATATCCACTGCAGGATTTAACCAATTCGTACTGATGAACCAATTCGAACCATTGGTGGAATAATACAATGATACTAATGAAAATATTGTGATTGCTTTTGATTTTTCATAATCTTTAAATGATGGATCACTGACACTTACCGGCATCACATTTGTAAATAATGTAGAGGAATTATCAATTAAGAACATAAATGCGAAATATTGTGGACTATCAATCGAACCTAATGTATCCACTAAGGAATCCTTAGGTAATACTTCGGCTATAATTTGACGATAATATAGTGCCATATCACTATCCATCATAATATTATCATTATCATTATAATCATTGGGAGGAGTGATGATTGGTGGGGGCGGAGTAGGAATTAGTGGATCATTATTATTGTTGTTGTTGCTGTTATTGACTGGAGAAACGTTTGGCGAAACTGTTGGCGAAACTTGATTGTTGTTACTGCCACCACCACTAAACATATTGAAATTTCTAGTTTTATTTAAAATTGTTGCGGTAACAACTAATGCAATAATAAGAACAATCACAAGAGCACCAACTATACTACCATACGTTAAACATAATTTTCGTTTCTTTCGTCTTTCATTGTCATCATCATCTACCTCACTACTCCTAGTAGTAGAACCACCGTCACCATTACCATTACTCTTACTGAATGATCGTATTTGTTCACAATCTTCATTCACAACATCAATAGCAATCACTGCTTCCTGTTGCAATCGACGTCGAATTTCTGCTTCATAATCTGTAGCAGACACAGCTTTTGCTACTGTCACAGTTCCAGATCCACGATCCACATGTGTGACACCAAATAATGATCGATCATCATCATCATTATTATTCTCTGTTTCATTCGATGAGGTAGAAAATAATGGTATAGTACTTCTACCACCACTATCGGTTGGTGAATGATAAGTACTATTATTATCAGCCATTGTTGATCCTGATGCTGTTGCACCTGCAAACGATACGGATCCTAAATTCAACAAGATAAGACAAGACAAAAAATAATGTGTCAAATGATACTCTATTTATCTTACAAAACAGAACAAAAAACAGTTTTGCATACTAAAATCCAAACATCACAGCACAGCACAGAGCAGCACACAATACAATACAGCGCAACGCAAACACAACGCAAACACTTTTGCATACTTTTGTCTTACCTGATGTTGCTCTTGATATTGATGCTGACATTGATGCAGTTGCTACTGTTCTTGATGATGCGGCCGTCATCGTCGTCATCGTCGCAGTATTTGCCAAAGAAGAATTAGGATTCGGATATCGTCTATTAGTAGTAGTAGTAGTACTAGTAGTACTACTAGGAGTACGTCGTACAGGTGGACGTAAATATTCAGTAGATGTTGCATCAATATAGGTACCAGGTCTTGGTGGTGCAATTACTGGATATTGTTGTTGTTGTTGTTGTTGATGAGCAGCAGCAGAAATTTCTTCACTACTAGGTAATTCACTTATATCACTTACACGACTAGTAGGACTAGTCACATAATAATCACTAATAGTATGATTCAGTTGTGTTACTGATCGTCTTTGTGTGGGATGTTCTGAATTAGATGGAAAAACAGCAACAGCACCGGCACGATTAGTAACACTAGTACTAGTACTACCACTAGTACTGCCATTGCCACCACCACTAACATTGCTAACTGATGTTGAACTACTACTACTACTACTACTTGTTGTTGTTCTTCGTTGCATACTGGTAGGAACAGGTAAAGGATCAGGATCAGGATTAGTTGAACTACTACTACCACTAGTCCTACTACCAGTACCAGTATTTGGACTACTACCGTATTGTTGTAAAAGAATTCTTTGTTTTTCATCCAGTACATCTTGATCAATTGCATCCTTATTATTATCTTTGGTAGCCGTTGTAGTTTTCTTATTTTTCTTCTTCTTCTTCTTACTTGCACTACTACTGGATGATGTATTACCCTTACTAATAACGGATGTTGTTGAATCAGAAAGATTCTGGCGACTATTACTTGTCCCTTGTTGTTCATCGCCGCCGCCAACGCTGCTGCCACCGCTGCCACCAGATGATTGCTTCTTACCCTTCTTGGTCTTGATACTGCTGCTTCTACTACTACGACTACTTTTCGGTCTTGACAACAATGATGATGATGATGATGGTGTTGCTACTCCTGTTACTCCACTTCCTTCTCTAGTAGGTGCTCCATTAACAGCTTCATTATCCGTATTATTGTCAGTAGAAGCGGACACTGACACTGACGCAGACGCAGTAGACGTAGTTGGAGTAGTCGTATAATTCCTTATAGCTGCTGCAACAACAGCATCCACAGATTCTTTTTCTTTTTTTAATGCTTTTTTTAACTTCTTGTCTTTATTTCCCGCCTGCTGTTGTTGTTGTTGTTGTTGCTTTTTCTTCTTCTTTTTCTTCTTGGATGACGACGATGATAATGTTATTCCTACGTTATTAGGATTATCATTGTCAACGTTATCATCATCATTGTCCACTTGAGGGTAAAGCGATGAAGTTGTAATATTATTACGACATGTTAATCCTAATACTTGTTCATTTGATAGAGCAACAGAAAATTCAGAACTACTATTATTATTATCATCAGCATCGTCAGCAGCAGCAGCATCAGCAGCACTATTAACGCTCATAGTAGTAGACATAATTGATTGCTTTTACTTCAGAAAAAATTAAATCTCTACTCTCTCTACTCTCTTTCTCTCTCTCTCTCTCTCTCTACTCTCTCTCTCTACTCTCTCTCTACTCTCTCTACTCTCTCTCTCTCTCTCTCTCTCTCTCTACTTTCGAAGGATTGACTTGACTTGTTATTGTTATTGTTAATGTTATTCTTACAGTTGTATCTTTTTTCTCTTGAGGCACGCTAGTATTACAATGACACACAGAGACAGGCGACTAAGGTGTATTGTTTTGTACATGTATTATTGTTCCTGTAATAGGCCCAGTGGTACGCTTATTGCGTATAATGTCTTCTTGTGTCGTGGTTACTTACTTCTTGTTTTTCTTTTGGTTACACACTGTATGTACCGTGGTATGTGATGTAAAGGTGGCTGTGCATGAAGAGCGCCCAGCTGTTTTAATTTTGTTTGCTTTGTACTTTAAGTAGTACAATGTACAGTGACGAAACGATTTTGTATGTGTGTAAATGGAGATGGCGTATAATTAAAAAATCGACTCGTAAGGGCTTATACAGATGAAAATAAAGATTACTGTTCTGTGTTCTCCTTTGGTACCCGCCCTATGTTCTCTTACGGTACGGGTATCCGCCGTACAAAAGAAATTGTTTAAATACTAAAACAAATTATAATATGAAAGATATTTTAAATTTTTTACTTCATTATTATTATTTTCAATCGTATGAAATTTGACTTTAGTTTGTTATTGCCTTAAACATAAATAGAAAAAGCAGCGCATCTTAAGGTTATTTGGGGGTAGGCAACAACAACATACAGTACGTACTAGCGATACGATACCGTACATACGTAATATACGTACTAATACGAATATGACACGGTATGATACTACGGTACTAATAATAGTAAAGTGTCCCGTATTGGAATAACTTATCCTGAAGAATGCTACTTGTTAGGGTAAGAATGCATGGCATGGCTTGCTTGTTTGTTAACGGGTTGGCTAGACGCGATTGCACAATATTTTGTATTTCCGTTCGACATAATTTACTATCATTTACGCACAGTGAGGAAGATGGGAAATTTTGTCTTTTTGTATCGATGAACGTTTCCGAAGTTCGCTTTGTTCTTTTTTTTCGCGCTGCCTTCATCAAGTTCGCACACAAGCAAATCAAACCAGATAAAGATTCATGTCAAATCCAAAAAAAAATCTTTCATTATTACTACGCGTGACGGCATGCAATTTCTAGATCTTTCTTCCTTCGTCACCGAAGGAAGCCTTGTTCGAAAAATAAAATTCTTGTTTTACCGGTACAGCCGATTTTGACATTGTACTAGTATTGTATTGTAATCAATTCTACTGTCCTGTCTTTTACTGTTACTCTACACTACTCCACTCGTAAGTCAAGGCAAAGATAGAAGATAAGAAACAAAAAGAAAGAGCAATTAAACGACAGCCACAATAGGAAGATGATGATGATAATGAAGAAGAATTCATCATCTACTAGATCTACTAATACTAGTATCCTATCGTCATTATTATGGTGGACGACAATTTTTACCTTTGTCTTTGCTTTCATCGTTGATGTGGCACACGCCGCAGTAGACGACAAAGTTGACATTGACGATGACGACGACGTTGTCGTTGCCGTTGATGACGACGACGAAGAGATTATTGCAACGATCAATGGAACTCAATATCCACATTTTATTGGTACGTAGAATAATAGTAAATAGAAGAAATAGAAGTCTAGAAATCGAATTGCATCGAATCAACTCGAGTCGAATCGCATCGAGTCGACTCGACTCGATGCATTTCAATTCATTTCATTTCATCTAATCTCATTTCATTTCATCTAATCTCATCTAATCTCATCTAATCTCATCTAATCTCATCTAATCTCATTTAATCTCATTTAATCTCTTACTTTTACATATTTACACATTTATATTATATTTACTTTATTATATCAATACTTGTCTGTCTAGCACATAATGAATCATGGACCTGTACTAATGATAAACGTTCGACTAAATTTAATGAAGCGGTACGTGGTGTGAATTTAGGTAGTTATATGGTATTAGAACCATGGATTACACCGAGTCTCTTTTATCAATTTTTAGGGAAAAGTGAAATAGAAGGTGTCGCGATGGATTCTTATTCATTTTGTGAAGTATTAGGTGGGAAGGAAGCAAATCGACAATTACATAATCATTGGAAAACATGGGTCACCGAAGATATTATTGTCGAATTGAAAGAATCGGGTGCAGTGAATTCATTACGACTACCGATTGGTGATTATCAATTTATACCCTATGGACCATATTTAAATGGTTGTTGGGATGGTGGTTTAGGTACGTTGAATGTTGAAAGTGTGTTGTTGTTATGAAAGTGTGTTGGTGTTGTTGTACTATTGTTGTTTTGTTTTGTATTCATTCGTTTCGCTTCAACTTCTTCTCGTCCGTCCGTCTCATTTCTCACATACCCTCTCTCTCTCTTACACACACACACAAACACTCCTCACACTCAAAACCCTACTCTACTCTACTCTCACTCTACACACACACACACACACACACACACTCAAAACACACTCAAAACAATACTATATAGACTATGTGGATAAAGTATTAGATTGGGCCTATTCCAATGGTATGTCAGTCTTGTTAGATATACATGCCATGAAAGGTTCCCAAAATGGTTTTGATAATTCTGGACAAACATTAGGTTTTAATTGGACGACAGCTATTGGGTATGAATTTTCACCACAACATACCTTTGAACATTGGCCATTACGTAGTGCAGAATGGATGGGTACATTTAATTATACAACAGCATCCTATCCCATTATTAATAAAGCAAATATACAACATTCATTAAATGTAATCCAATTAATTCTTGATCGTTATAAGCATCATCCAGCAGTAATGGGTATTGAACCAGTGAATGAACCATGGGAACATACACCAATCCAAGAATTAAAACAATTTTATTGGGAAGGATATTTAAAAGTCAAACGTGACGCACCCTATTGGAGATATGTCATGCATGATTCCTTTCGACCATCGACTGAGATCTGGGGTGGGTATATGGCAGGTTGTCCCGATCGTGCAATTGATATGCATATCTATCAAGCATGGCGTGATCCGGATTCCAGATTGGGTTATTATCGTGATGCATGTGCACAAAAACGGAATATTGCGGCAATGGAAGTCGAATTTGGACCAATTATTGTTGGTGAATGGTCATTAGCAACAGATAATTGGTATGTATAATGTGTAATGTAATATGTAGTGTTATGTGCTATGTGCTATGTTAAATGTTATGGTTTGTTGTTGTTGTTGTTGTTACTGTTCGTTTCATCGTTGTTTGTCGTTGTCGTACATTTTTCGCCTTTTTGCTATTTATTTATTTATTTTCTAATCCAAACATACCTCTCCCGTTTTTGCATTTTTTCTAATCTCTTTATATCTATCTATCTACCGTCGTGGTCAATCGTCAAATGTCAAATTGTCTTTTTGGTACTTATACCTCCCCGTCCCGTCCCGTCCCGTCCGTTCTGTTCTAATACAAACAACAAACAACAAACAACAAACAACAAACAACAATTACGTATATATAGTGCAATGTGGTTAAATGGATTTAATGATAATTTACCTGGTTTTCCAAGATTGCCATGTAAGTATATACCTTGTAGTGATCCATATATGGGATTAGATGCAAAACAACCGAATACACCAGTCGATTCAACGAAACCAATTCAGGGTCCATTTGGTACGGGAATGTCTGGTCCATCATTTGGGTATTGTCCAGTCGATCGTGATTGGTCAAAAGAATCTTCGGGTAATCCACAAACTGGACGTGATTGGGTCCGAGCACCACCCAATATGCCACATTTCCTCGATGATACGGATAATGTAATGAGTCATTTAGCATCGAAAAAAATTAATGCCTTTAGTGGTATTGGACATGGGTTTTATTTTTGGAATTTTAGAACTGATTTAAATAATCCACAATGGTCGTATATGTTGGCATTAGAAAGAGGTTGGATACCCAAAGGTAATTTAGGAGAAGATAAAATATTAAATGCCTGTCATGCCGAAGATTCTGGATTATTTCGTTGTATATTGAAAAAACATATACCAGATCAACCAATTATTGATGCAATTCATTATATTAATGATGTTACAGCAAATAGTAGCATAACGCCATCACAACGTGCAATAGAATTAATGACTGGTAAAGAATTACGTGTGAATGCTGGTCCAATAGTGGATTTATTTTTTCAAAATGGTAGAGGTTCTGGTGTCACATGTGATTTTGGTGGTATTGGTGTATTAGTGGAAGAAAATAGTACTATTTCAGAGGATGATGATGATGATGATATTAATAAGATGATTCATAATGGTATATTTGATGATGATGAATACTATACAACTGTTGTTATTAATACAGGATTAGGTTGGGTCTATATCACAATATATATTATATTAGGTACATTAGTTGGTAGTGCAATTGGTTTTTTAGTGGCAATGAGAATGTCAAAGAAATTTAATAAAGCGGTACGTAAATCAACATTCTTTCAACAAAAATTATCACCTATATTATCCAATAATGAATTGCTACGTAAATCATTAGCATTGCCACCATTAAGAGAATCATTAGAAGAATTAAATCATTTATATGATGAAGATGAAGAAGAAGCACACGATGCTGATGTATTAGCAAAAGAAAATGCTAAATTAAATTCTGGTACAAGTGTAAAATTTAATAAATATACTTAGAAGGTAGTGTATTGAGTGATGAGTGTGGTGATGGAGGGTTGGTGAAGGTGTTAGGTGAAGGTGGTGGTGATGGATGGGTGATGGTGGTGGTGATGGAGGTGGGTGATGGAGGTGGGCGGTGATAAAAGGCGAGAAACAAGACATCCAAGGCCAGACA
The DNA here is from genome assembly GCA_900095095.1 of Fragilariopsis cylindrus CCMP1102. Taxonomy (NCBI): domain Eukaryota; phylum Bacillariophyta; class Bacillariophyceae; order Bacillariales; family Bacillariaceae; genus Fragilariopsis; species Fragilariopsis cylindrus. Next base: position 64,626 of record FMBT01000478.1, read on the forward strand.
ATACAAGACAATACAAAGCGATAGATTGGATTGGATTCTACAGCATACAGCATATATGCCATTTTTATTGTTGTTGTTGGTTGTTGTTGTTTCCTAGGACGGATGGACGGACGAATGGAAACGAATGAATGAACGTAACGTAACGTATTTTAGTAGAAAAGAAAGAAAGAAAGAATTGAATGAATGAATTAAGAAAAAACTATTGGTTTGATTTAGTCTAGTTAAATGGATGTTTACTTTGTAGAAGAAAATCACGTACGGTACTAGTACAGTCACCATACATAATATTCAAGGAGAAAAAAAATTACTCAATCAATACAAACATTGTTATACGAACACGGACACGATCCATGCAATGAAAAAAATAAAAGCCAAAGCATTACTGGCATACGCGCCATCATTGGGCGGGCATCGCATCCGCATCATCATCATGTGGAAACTATAAGGAATGCATACAATATGTTTGTAATTAGTAGGCCTAGTGTGTGTGTGTGTGTGTGTGTGTGTGTGTTTGAGTGTAATGAAACTTTATTCGTTCATCTTAACCTCGTTGTTTACTTACTAATGATCCTAGCTAGACTGTATTATCATGATTCCATTACTTTGAATTCCAATTCTTTTCATTTCGTGATTGTGATAATATCCACCCATTCTTTTTGTTAAATTCTTTGTCATATTTTGCCACAATCTTTCCAATATTTATTTGTATTAAGATAAATTCCATAACAAGATATGTAAATATATATACCAACTGATAAAATTAAACTAACAACAAGCGTAAGCTTAATAGAGGTTCTGTTTTCTACATGATCATAATAAACAGCCATGCCAATTCTATAAAGATCAAGAAGGATGTACCCACAACTACTCCCCATGCCAGATGAATGATGCTGATTATGAAAATACCAATAGGACTACGTAATGATGATATCGTGTTCGTCCTTCTCCTTCTCCAGAATATCGAAAGTCGTCTTCACCGTCGTCGTCGTCGTACTGCCAGTGGCGATGATAATGGTTGGTGGCCCATGGTGTACGTATTTTGCTTATTGTCGTCGTTGGTGGTACGGTACAGCACAGTACGGTACGGTACGGTAGGAGATTTGCGTTTTAAAGAGATTGTTATAATCGATATGTGTCGACTGTCGACAAAAAAAAATGATTATTTTCGTGTACCGGTAGTACGTGTTATTTACGTGACTATTTGTGTTAAACTAGGTATAATTACAAATTCTTTTGTTGTGGTCGATCTTGGCTAACTAGTGTAGTGTAGTGTAGTGACGACGAGCACCGTAGTTCGAGTTGCTTGCGCGACGTCTACTGCACCTCCATCAAATGTAACGAGCGGGGGATTTCCCGATAGATGTGCGACAAAATGCGACATGCCGTGACATTGTGCGACACACCCCGTTTATACAAGGGGGATTTTGTCCCCCTTTGTCCCGATTTGTCCCCAATTGTCCTTTTTTGCTAAGCCTTCCGTCAGTTGTAAATTGCTTGGAAAATTAAAAAAAAGTAGAACCTTATGGATGTTCATATATGGAATCTGTGTATGGAACCTTCAAATTTTGAAAAAAATTGTTTATTGATAGAGTTGCACACAGTTGAATGATGAATAGTTTTACTAGTATTTGCTAATTATTTTTGGGCATTATTTAGTTTTTTGAGTGATAGCGTGTTAATAACCTTCTAAATTTTCGCCTGATAGCGCGCGTGAAGTTACGGTTGCACGCAGGGGTAATACCCCTGGTTGCACGGAGGAAGGAGTCGATAGAGTGATGATTCATTCTACTTTACAGTAGATTCCGCATTTTCCCTACTTTATCTGTGATGACGCGCACACACATCAATAATTTTATTTTCTCCTCTGAGAGTCAGTCATGACGAGGACGCGTACGCGTGTTGTTTTGTTGTTTGCACGATCAAGGCTCCAATCACAGCCAATCATCATTATTTATTTAATAAAATTAAAAATTGTGTTCTGTTCAAGTGTCACGACGATGATGTCATGTTGAATTATCCAATCAAAACAATCTATCGTTTTTTCTTCTTACTAAAACTATAAAACTAAAATAAGATCGATCGTTGGCGATTATTTTAGGGTTAAAGCACGAATAGAATCGAATCGAAGTCGAATCAATCACCCGTCATCTCACCGCCGTGTTAACTCATCGGCGAACTCTTCTGCAAGTAATGTGGTTAGTACGTAGCGTTGAAACATGGCAATCTGCCGTGCAAGTATGCAAGCAGTGCTTAAAATTCTCATCATCGTCTGAAAAAGAACTTCTCTCCAAATCGATAGAACTTCACGTAAAATTCTCACGTAAAAAATAGTTTTTCCAATTCAAAAAAATAAAGCAAAATCACATCTTTTTTACGTACACCAACGGTATGTTCATAAAAAAAAAAGGACCTCTCCATTCACACACCGTATTCTCTCGTCTTAAAAATAGTCGATTCTTCAAACCACACCCATCAACAAGTTTAAACAAGAACAAATAATAGTGTACCTTTACACACGTGTAAAAGATATGAAGACTTCATACTCAGCAATACTACTAGTACTTCTTGTAGCAGCAGCTACAAAGGATACCTTAGCAATCACCCGTCCGACGACATCCACAGCATTGACTGTCCAATCTTCTCAACGATCATCACAAGGCTTGTCTGTTGATGAAGAAGGAAATTTATATAGTACTTATTCGCCGTCTCAGGTACTCCGATCACAGCCCTTCTTATCCACTGCTACTGCCACTACTACTACTACTCATCGACGAACAATCCCAGCTTCATCCTCTTCCTCTTCTGCCTCCAAGACTCGACGACGAAAGACATCTTCATCTGCAACTGCCTGTGCCTTGCGACGATCACGAGGAGGGTATACAAACAAAAACTTTATCGGCGATCTTTGTGTAGATAATGAAGGGAATCTTTATTCTTCTTCGTCGTCTTCTTCCATAAAGGTAGCGGCCTTATCTAAATTACGAGGAGGTAGTCTTTGTGTTGATAATGAAGGAAATTTATATTCATCTTCTCCTACTACTGCTACTACTTCTACTTCTTCGATAACATCTTCACGACGATCACTCCTCCCGTCCGCTTTCCCCACCTCTAAAGATTCTCCTAATCCATCTTTAACAGCAACAGCAGCCTCTTCGACGATCTCTCAACCAGGATTTTTACTTCGAGGAGGTGGTGGTCAAAATAACCAGATCGGTGATTTATGCGTGGATGAGGAAGGTAATCTCTTTTCATCTTCCGCTGCTTCCACTCTCTCGGCGACCTTGTCGTCTTTACGAGGTGGAAATCTTTGCGTTGATAATGAAGGCAACTTTTATTCTCCTCCTGCACCCACTGCGCATGCTTCTCTTCAAGCAGAAGCATCCTCCAAGTTAATTGCTTCCTCAGGCACTGATCATTTATATCAGAAGATTTTACTTGTTAGACACCACAGTCATAACCAAAAGAATCGAGAAGACGAAAAGGATAAGAACAAGAAAGAAAAAACTACTCAACGACGAGCATTTGTTTCGAATAGTCGACGGCAAACACATCAAGCACAAGCACCAGCACATCGACGCGGAGACAGCAAGCAACAACAAGGACGATCATCACAGTCAAGATCAAACAAAAGAGATCGACGACGAAATTCAAGATTTGAAGATGAAGATGCACCACATGCGCTTATGGAAACATAACTCAATCTGATCCTTCTACTTCTTTCTAGCACATGTTCACTTCGTTTCCATTTCTATATTATTATCATGTCCTCCCTGTCGGTCTCAGCTGTTACATACAGTCATTATTTTTCTGTATACATGACATTCCAAACTGAGATAATAGATTCATTGCAAATACATAATATATATGCCAGTTATAAATATCGATAAAATTTTAAAGCAAATTCCTTGAACTAATACCTCTATTATAGATACAGTAGAACACTTAACATGGGAATGAAAAAATAATAACAACAATAAATAATATAAATTTTTACCACATACTATACAATGCATTTTTTTCATTTCACTCCTTTGAAACATAACAAAATCTCATACAGTTGTAATGAAAGTACATATTCTACTAGAGCTTCAGCTTCAAGTTCTCTTTCAAGTTCTGCTTGAGATTCAGAGGTTGGAGCAGCAACTAGTACATTATCTGTAGTGGGAATTTCTTGTGATGGTTGCGACAACTTCTATTTCATGCTTTTTTTGTCCTTTTTATCTTTCGTCGTCATGCTGTTCTTTGGCTTCTCTATTATTCGGTGCCATCGCATTTTCCGTCGTTTGTTCTTTTTGCTCTGGTACCGTACCGCCTTCGCCTACTTCTGCGAAAATGCATACGACTGCTTGCTCCATCGATGCGTCGGGGTCGTTCTTTGGATTCTTCTCAGATTTTAGTGTTCGAACATTTTGTCAAAGTCCAGTAGTAGTAGTACCTGTGCCTGTGGCAGCATGATCACATCATGCTGTACATCGCCGAATGTTAAGGATGATGTTGCTAGTAACAACGCAGCAACAAGAATTACAGTACAGAATTATTGTGTCTTAACTAATGGAAGACAGCAAAAGCTATTGATTACTGCTGCTGCGCATATGTGTTTGTTGTTGAGCAGTGCAGTCTCACGTATTGTATAAAAGAGAAATAGAAGGAGAAGGAAAGAGTAGTAATAGTATTATGTTGTATGTATTCATTTCTATTATATCATTTCATTCTATCTATTTTGTATTCTATTCTATTTTATTGCGTGTGATTCGTATTTGTATCTGTCTTGTATTGTATTGCGGTGCAAGCAAGCTACGTACGTGTCGCTATCTATCTAGAGGACGGCAGTAGTAGTTCTTGTTCTTCTTCTTACTTCATCCTTTTCTTTAATAACCTTACTGACTGCACTGGAAGCAAAGTCTTTTAATTGTTTTACCCGTAATGACCAATTCATTGTTTTCAATTTCCTGCCAAATATACCAGTTGATATAGCAGGTAAAAATCCTGATAATCCTAATGGTATTAATCCAATCATTGATGCAGCATTACCAATTAATATAGATGCAACAATTGGATTCTTCATAGCTTGAAACGATTTTTGTAGTAATGGATTGAAATGAATTTCATGTTTAACGTTCTTCTTCTTCTCATTATCATTATCATTATCGTCGTTGATGTTAGCTCTACGTAAGATTAATAAACCATTTTCATAATCATCATCAAGGTAGGTAATATCTATTCGGAATTGAGGTTGTGCTTGTGCTTGTGCTTGTGTTGGACTTCCATCGCGGTTATTATTTCCAATTTCTATTAAAGTACGACTACCAGCAGTCATTGCCATCATTGTAACAGTAGATGTAGGTCTTGTAGTAGGCATAGGCATAGTAGTCGTTGATCTTGCAACGGCAATGGCAGCCGTTACCGATCCTAATGAGAATAGGGAACAGCATAATAATAGGGCGCCAACCATACTAGTAGCGGTGGATGGTGATAACGTGAATGTAGACATCATCGTTTGTGGTTTTGGTTTTGGTTGTGGTTGTTTCCCTTTTTGTTTGAGATTATGACTTATGAATAACCTGCTTCTACTATCGCCACTTGCCCTCACTCCATATGCCTAACGTTACTGTACTGTGCGCCATAATGTGAATTACTGTACGGTACCTACTGTTCAGTGCTGTAAGTAAGTCGTATAAGAAGGCAAAACCGATGATGTGTGTCTCCGTGATGGACAAAGCGAAAAAGACAGACATGAAAATCAGAATTGACATTTTTTCAATCATTGGGTTTTCTTGGTTCGCCATTTACATATTTGATTGATGATTGGTTGTTTTCATTTTTGTGATGTGTGTGATGCTTGAAAAAAAGACGACGTCGATCACGAAAAATGTTAGTCGTGTCCGTGTCATAGACATCATCGCTCCTAAAGGAAACGGAGTAGACAATTTAAGTTTTCATAAATAATAATGATGGACGAAAGTCAGTCATAGTAAATCAAATCATGGGCTCGCTCTAGCTAAAAGCTAGTCGTAGTTCGCGAATTTGTCCAAAAATACGAAGCGAGCAGCTTGTGCTACTACTTGTGAGTACCTTTACAACACATGGGAAGGGTACGGTAGGCAGTAAAGGCAATTAATTAGTGGTCGTACTAGTAAGTTATGTCAACCAGGAAAAGGCAATTAAAATTGGATTGAATCAATTACAAAGCACAAGGGGGGGGGGGGGGGGGGGGGGGGGGGGGGGGGGGGGATGAAATGCTCAGCACTGAATGTTTTGCTTGTACACCAAATAAAATAAACACTACTTACAGTACTACCTACACCACCAATTGAATCTGCTTGAATCTGCTAGTAATGGTATGGCCACATACTTCTTGATATTTTGTTCTGGTCTGGTCTCCATATAGCCTCAGGGGGTGGAACTACCAGTGAGCACATGACTGCACCTACCTGCCACAGAGACTGAGTCCTATATTAGACTCTGTACTATCTATAATAGTTAAAAGGTCTACATTTATTACTATTTTGGCCTATTGCCTCAACCACTTATTGCAGTGGGATCAACAGGATGCATCAGCACCCATGGAAGAAGAGTCTCGCGGTGGTTTAACTATCATTTGTCTCTATCTTCCCACCCAACCAATATTAGACTAGACATTTGTTAGCTTAAAAGATCTGCACCTGCCACCTTCGCCACCTTGATATTACATGAAGAATCTACCTCCCACTAGATATGCTACCCACCCATTTTGGATCTCAATACCTCCATCAATTAAAATTGTGTCTGGTGCAGAGGAAACCCCCCCCCCCCCATTTTGGTCTTGATCTTCTTTCTATCAACTAGTCATCCCGGCACATCCGTTAAACCTTACACCCCAGTGGGTTGGGGAAGGAATAAATGGGAATGATGATAGTGCTTCCCCATACAGTTGAAGGACGTACATTGATGTCCCTCCATCCCATCATTATCCTACCTTTCCTATAATCTTGGTTGTTGGAAAATGTATAGCTCAATTATAGGAATGATGGGGTTTATGGACGATAACAGTATCACAAAAAATAATAGAGAAGAAAAATACCCAATCTGGTTTATGTGCTGTGCCTGCCATAACAGCAAAACATATTTTATCCTGCAACCACACACAGGAATAGAAATTTGTAGGAAACATATACAATATTCTAGTACACTATCTGGATGCTTGTGCACCTGACCCATCTGATGTTGTCCTCTGCAACCCTTTTATATGAGATATTCTGTTGTTTATTTCAGGTGAAAAATCATATTTTTTGTGGGCCTGCCATAATGGCAGAATGTATTTTATCCTGCAACCATACACAGGGATAGAAAATTTGTAGGAGACATATACAATGTTCCAGTAGACTCTGTGGATGTTAGTGCACCCAACCCATCTGATGTTGTCCTCTGCAACCCTTTCAAATGAGATATTTTGTTGTTCAGTTCTGATCAAAAACCATATCCCTAATAGTTTGTGTGCTTGCCATAACAGCAGAATGTATTTTATCCTGCAACCAGAGGAAAAGAAAAGATATAGAGGAGGCGTACACAATGTTCTAATACACTATGTGGATGTTAGTGTACCAAACCTATCTTGTATTGTTCTCTGCAACCCTTTCAAATGAGATATTTTGTTGTTCAGTTCTGATCAAAAACCATATCCCTAATAGTTTGTGTGCTTGCCATAACAGCAGAATGTATTTTATCCTGCAACCAGAGGAAAAGAAAAGATATAAAAGGCAAACACAATGTTCTAATACACTATGTGGATGTTAGTGCATCCAACCCACCTAGTGTTGTCCTCTGCAACTTTTTCATCTGAGATATTTTATGGTGCACTTCAATAGAAAATCTTGTTGTTTGTGTGCCTGCCATAACAGTAAAATGAGTTTTATTCCTCAACCACAGGAACAGAAAAGTTGTAGAAGGCAAACACAATGTTCTAATACACTATGTGGATGTTAGTGCGCCCCACTCACCTAGTGTTGTCCTCTGCAACTTTTTCATCTGAGATATTTTATGGTGCACTTCAATAGAAAATCTTGTTGTTTGTTTGTGTGCCTGCCATAACAGTAAAATGAGTTTTATTCCTCAACCACAGGAACAGAAAAGTTGTAGAAGGCAAACACAATGTTCTAATACACTATGTGGATGTTAGTGCATCCAACCCACCTAGTGTTGTCCTCTGCAACTCTTTCATCTGAGATATTTTATGGTTCATTTCAATAGAAAATCTTGTTGTTTGTGTACCTTCCACACCAGCAAAATGGCTAGCACAACATTAAAAAAGCAGTTGGGCAATGGTTTGAACACCCATATACCTTCCATATATTGATATAATCAAAATATACCAACAGTCCTTTGAACAGTTGCCATATTGGTGTTGTGGTGGGGTGGGGAACAATAGAATAGACATAAATCGGCCCAAAATACACATGTTGTGTGCAATCAAGGCCTTGATGCACCATCAATATGGATTTAGTACACCAAAATAACTATATGGAGCTCACTCTTATACCTATACCTACAAGGTCCACATAATGCTTAGTTTTCTGTGGAGGTTATAACAGTTATGAAGGTATAGGGTTGCATTAACCACAAAATGGGCCATTTAGGCTCTAAAACAGGATTTTCCACTTTTGTGTGCACCTAAGCTGGATCATCAACACAAAGCACCAGAAGTAAGTTCCCTTTGGTATATATGGTGCACCCCATTCACATATTTTGGGATGATTCACCTCTTTGAGCGTACTGTATGTCTACAAAACACTGCAAATTGGCCATTTTGGGTGGTTATTTGATGTGTGCTGTGTGTGAGCCTACATTGAGAGATACCAGTAGGCTTATGAGACTAAGGAATATATCTGCTCTCCATCCAATAGATCAATAGTAAACTTCATACCTTATTTTTTCAAAAAAATGACTTTTTAGGTGTATATACTTGATGCTAAAGTTGTTATTATATAATAGACTAACAAATACTAGTAAAATTTGGGCATGATTTAGCTTTTTTATCAGAATTCATTTGAGGCTTAACAAAATACCAATTATAACCCCTGTACTGTTATCATGTTTGACGCCACGTTTTTGTACCTGAGTAATATGCCTTAAGATGATGAACAAAAAGAAGAACAAGAACAAGAACAAGTTCAAGTTCAAGAACAAGATAGGCAGCTGATGGATCGATATCGACAACAAAATCCCATCCCCTTTCTCTACTACTACTACTACTACTACTCCTGCTACTACTACTACTACTACTACTACTACTACTACCACTCCTACTACTACAATTCAAACAAAGAAGAAGATTATGATGACGAAGATTAGGAAGAAAGTTGGATCATCATCATCATCGAAGGTTGGCGATGATGATCCAACCACACGGCCTTCCTCCTCACCGTCACTACTACTAAAGAAGAAGAAGACTAAACGACAAAGAAAACCTCTTATAAGTAAGGTAGAAGGATTGGAATATGAAACAACATTATCAACAGCAACAACACTACAATATCCACCACCAAAACCAGTATCAAAACGACCAAGTAAAAGAAGAAAAAGTTTAAGTACAGCAGAAAAAATAAAACAGAAATTTCCATTATTACCAAAAAAGATCTTAATCTTTGTTGATCAAGGGAATACATTATATATTGCAAGCATTATTGATCTAATTGTACTGGATTTATTACATAAACAATTATTAGTAAAAGTTGGTAGTACGATAAAAGATAAGAACATTGCTAATGCAAATAAATTTAAATTATCAAAATTACCTACGTCAATCGAACAAATTAAAATTAAATGGGAATCAACAAATGGTGAAGAATATGTATCAAGATCAATAATTAAACCTATCATAGATGAAAACGAATCATTATCAGATTCTGGATCAAAGGAGGATGGCAACGTAGAAGAAGAAAAATCCGAGAAGAGCAAGAGCAACGATATCAACTGCGGGAAGAAGAAGATGAAGACTCGTAATGGAAATAATGACAACGATGATGATGGTAGTCGAGGAAGATTGCCATTACGGAAACGGAAAAGTATACGTTCATCATCATCATCATCATCATCATCATCATCATCATCATCCTTATCCTCATCGTTCTTATCACGAACACGCTCACGATCAAAACGTGTATGTCGTAGTAGTACACTTTTTGATCTTCAGTATCATCATTACCGTCGACATCAGCCTACAACTACTGCCACTCCTGCCGCCACTACTGCTGCGACTGGTACTGCTACTGGCACTGCTACTGGAACTGCGACTTGCACTGCGACTGGCACTGACACTGACACTGGCACTGACACTGACACTGCTACTGCTACTGCTACTGCTACTGCTACTGAAACTGCTACTGACACTGCTGTATCCAACAGTAACAGTAAAAATATCGATGTTTCCTCAATAATGAGGAATAGTAAAAAACAAACACCAATAAAATTCTCATTAAAGAAACCACCAACATCATCATCATCAACAACTTATTCGTTTCATAGAAAGGCATGTCGTTTATCAGAATCATCCGGAGAAGAAGACAAAAATAATGATAACGATAACGATAACGATAATAATAATAATAATAATAATAACAACAAAAACGACGATGCAAATGCTGACTTAGTGAAGAAAAAGAAGGGTAATGATACGCGTACTACTAGTAGTAGAAGTGGGAGCGATGGTGATGATATTAATCACAGTAATATTAATAATGATGATTCAATTATAATTATGGACGTCGGTGTAGAAGGTAACAATGAAGTAGATGATGAACATGCACATGAACATGAACACGATGACGATGACCATGATGAGGATGATAATGACGATGACGATGACGATGACGACGACGATGACGTTGAACAAGATATGAAAGAAGATGCTGGTTGTATTGAAGCTGCTAATGCAATTGCAGCTGCTGCTATTGCTGCTACTGCTGCTGCTGTTGCATCACATGGTTTCAAGAACAATAATAGAAAGCATGAACGTAAACTTAAAAAGCGTAGTAGATGCAAACGTAAGCGTAAACGCAAAGGCAGTCATAGTTGTATTCATAGTGGTATTCATAGTCGAGGACGAAGAAGAGGAGGGACTCCTTCTGCGACTGCGACTGCAACTTCCAGTGATAGCGATGATGACGATTCATCAGTCGATAGTACAAGTAGCAGTAGTGCTAGTGTAATTGAGTTGAATTTTTTACTTCGTGGTAGTAGTGGTAGTTACGGGCGCAGTAGTACTAGTTGTCAATACACTAATAGTAATGCATCAGGATGTCAACGTCGTGTCATTGATTTGACCTGCGGAGATGATGGCGACAACGACGATAACGACAACGACGACAACGACAACGATAACGATAACGATAACGACAACGATAACGACAACAACAACGCATTGGCGAATGACAAAGGTGGGATTATTTGTTTGTTTGATTGATTGATCTTGATTAGATTTTTCTATGAATTCTTGGACACGGATTTTAAACTTCAACCACACTTGCACCTACGTGGTTTGAATGAATGAATCCATCAGTCAAATCGAATGCCAATCGATCGATCGATCGATCGACTGATGTTGTGATCGTGTTATTGTGCTGGTGACGCGTCGTGTGCGAATACGATATGTTCTAGAATTACAGTACCACCGTACGTAGCTTTCTACAGGTTTCCAAAGCTACTTATGGGTTTTCAAAACTACGTAAAGGTATTAAGCTTCAAAAACCGGCAAAAGCAGAAATTTATAGCTAATCGCTGTGTCATGTATGCCCAAAAACAAGGTATGATAGCAACATATATTCCACCATATACGGGAAATGAATTACAGGTTGAGTGATGTTGCTTTCATACAGGGTATTCACGATTATAATGATATTTATGTTAGAAATACAGCGAGTACAAGTCAACGTGTTGGTGTACAGATCGATTCTTCGTAAGCTGAAGAGCTATGAATCGAATTGTATCGTATCGTATCATATCTTCTGAAAATCCAGATGGATTTTCGAAGTCAGATACGGCGGCGTTGGCTTCGGCCGCTTCTGAAATAAAACTCTTTCCTTATATTATTATACGTTCCTCTGTATTGTATTCTATCTAGTAGCGGTTTACATACGTCAATCTACCAAATCAAATTCGATTTCGGTCGTTGATGTACAACACCACCGTCTTGCTCATCCTCATAATAAGTTGCATCCTAATCTTTTGTTATCACTAATCTTTTGTAGTCTACTACAAAGTCAACGTTCGTTTGAAGAAATTCCTGTAATACTGCATGCACAAATACACGCTTACAACTACGACTAGTCGTACTTGTACCGGTTCGTATTAGTATTATTACTTCACTTAGTACCTTACTTACAATACGAACTAAGCAGAAACTTAATACTTTTTACCAGTGAGAATTTTCCGACACGACTCCTCATTTATCGCGCGTTCCCCTTTTGTAACCAGTGTCTGCTATTAAAGCTAATTTTTGTAGCTTGCGCGTTTGGTCGTTAGGTTGAAAGTGCGGTAAAAGCTACGATATTGTCATAAAAAAAATCAAAAAGTCACAATTTGAAAGAATATAAATGAACAAAAACATGAACAGCAATAATAAAGCAAACAACAAAAATAAAATGGCGATCTTCGCGCTAACTCTTGTAGGACTAGCACATATTACTCACGCATGCACGTCTATTTCCACACATGGTAAGTATCAAATACAATTACGGATGCGGATGCGAATGCGAATGTGTAATACCAATGTGAATACAGATATCGTTTCTTATTAATACACTTAACGTTACGGTACATTACGTTACTAACAGAATATTTTTACCATTTTCTGTCATCATTATATCTGTCATTCCTTGATCCTCTAGATTCTGATGGAAACTTCGTTGTTGGGAGAACTATGGAGTTAATGGAGCCAAAGGGGCGCTCCCCCACGTTCTCGAGTTAAATGGTTTGAATCACACGCAACGACAATTTGATAAATCTACATCTAGTATTGATAAGAACCCAGCTGGATTAATTCCCTGGTTGATTGGCGTCCATCCAAAAGATCAAAAACATGGTGGATGTGTGCTCTGCGAGGATAGTTCGATCTGGAATAGTAAATACAGCTTCGTTAGCGTGGATATACGAATTGATCTACAATCAGACGATACTATTTTGAGCGGTATGTTGGATGAATTTAATGTAACATCAGATGGATCTGAAATAGACAACGTCCTAGAGTTTAGCACCGATGGAATGAACGAAGCTGGACTAGCTGTATCATCTATGTTTTTCCATAGATCAACGTACCAAACACCACCTCCAGTCAAAAAATTACCGGATGTTACCATTAACTCCGAAAGTTCGTTGCGGGTACCGATTTCGAAAAACGATTGTAACAGCAAACATCTCTACATCATCATCACCATCGCTAACTAAAATATGTTGGCTTGATCTATCCAACTGGATCCTTGGAAACTTTGAAAACGTGACCGAACTACAAGACATGCTGCTAAAATCAGACAAAGAAAACAATCTACACAATCGGCCCAATAAATCCTTCATTAGTTTTTTTCAATTTACATTGGAGAGTAGACGATTCTAACGGTAAATCAATCGTGATTGAATACGTCGACGGTATGCTTTCGATACATAACAATACTGTCGGATTGTAACGAATGATCCACCATTTGATTGCATTTACGCAACTTAGGAAATTACATCAATCTCCGTCCTACAAGTAGTATTGATCCAAAAGACAGATACTGGTTTTTTCAAGTAGATTCTGACATTGGATCAGTACCATTCCTTCCAGGAACTGCTGCAAATACATTGGTGTACCAGGCGATTATACGAGCGCGGGTAGATTTGTAAGAATGTTTTTTCTTTCTCAGTTCGCAATATTCAATGAACCGATTAATACAGTTGAAGATGCAATTCAACTAGTAAGTGGTTTGCTTGAATCATGTTTATTCCAAAAGGTGTCATTGCCACAAAAAAAGGAGATCCAAGCAATATGTTTTTTGGTCATGAGATAACTCAATATACTGTTATGAAGGTACCACAGAAGAAAACATTCTACTACAAGGATTATTACAATAATCAATGGCGTAAACTTGACCTATCAACAATGGATTTAACCAAACCTGCATACCGACTACTTGCTGATGGTAACTTAAACATCAAGGACGAGACGGAAGTATTCTTTGATAATTAATGGTGTGTTTACTATTCATGTTGCATATATATTATAAACTATGAAATACATTTAATTCATGTCACAAAATCGAGAACGTGTGTTGCGACAATCTCAATTAGCTTCCTGTGAAACGTAAAACAAAACATGAAATAGTAGTCTAGCTAAGATCAATATCGCGCACGCGATCAGTTCTTAGTACAGTCCACTCGCGTTAACAAATGCCGATACAGGTAGTGCACCACCGGTTTGATATTTCTGCTAAAAAAACTTGTTCTGGAGAATGAAGTTAAGCAACCGATCATATTTTTAGTCGTTAGTCTTTAGTCTGCCAGATGACATTGGTGAACAGGGTTTTACTTTCTTTGCCAAGGGCCAAAAACTAATCTTTACCCTATATTAGCTGAAATCAACTAAACATTATTTTGCAGGAGGGTGTACCATGTAAACTAGAGGCCCTATTGAAGGGACTTTAGGTGGGTTAGTTTATTTTATGAGTATTGTGTGGATGATCCTGTCAAAATTGGTGTGGGAGCATTTCCAACCAACAGTGAATATTTTAATTACGCCCTTGATTGCTGTTTATGAGATATTTTTTGAAAACAGGGGTAAACTACAATTACATCCAAAATAATGGTGGGTTGGGATGATGATGCTTTCCATTCACAAGTAATATGTCCTAGAGAGGACAGTGAATCAGTGTTCTAATTTACCTGGTGGTATGTGTAAATAATGATAACAAAGAGCTGTGTTTTGGGCTATAATCTTACTGTGTAGTGTGGGATGGTAGGTTTATTTCTTATTTTAAATATATAGAAATGACAGTAACAAATACAAGCTGTATTAGTTTTTTTTAAACAAAGATATGGGTACGTTTTGAAATTCATTATGCTGTTGTGGAAGTAAAAAAACAAACAGATTTTGGTCAGAAATGAACAACAACATAACTTGTATGAAAGAGTTGCAGAGGACAGCGCCATATAGGTTTGATGAACTATCAACCACATATAGTGTGCTAGAATATTGTGTAATAATATGTGTGTGCCTCCTACTGTTGCCATTATTCTGCCTGCTTTGAGCAGATATCTTGTTGTGCATGACTGATATGATGATGTATCATTTCAATTTTCAATGTACTTCCATCTACCAGGTAGTAATCTAGATAAAGTTACAGCAGCAGCAAAGGTCTTATCTGCTGGTTCTTATAAATGGTAGCAGCTTTAGTACAACAAGCATGGTAGCACCGAAGTAAGAGGAGGATTTAATATTATTGAACAGTGAGAGTGTGTGTAATGTTGGTATAATAATGTGTTTTGAAAATTCTCCTTCCACCTGCCAGGGATGTACAAAACAACAACACCTCACATTATCTGCAGTTTGAGTTGATGCAAAGTTATCTCATTGTTGTATTGTTACCAGTTTGAGATGATGTATTTTAATTTACCTTCCTCTGTGCACTATCTTACACCAGATAAAGTAAAGCTGTAGCATAATTATTCTATTGTTTATTTTACCAGCAGTAGCAGTAGCAGTGAGGTATTTATTGCCTCGGTACAAAAGCTTGTGTAGGTGTAGCAGTAAAGTAGGAGCAGGATTTAATAATACCATTGACCAGTGAGATAATAAATGATACAGCTATTACTGTGTGTGTGATGTTGGTATACAAATGTGTACCTGCCAGGGATGTACAAAACAACAGCACCTCACATCCACAGTTTGAGATGATTTTTTTTTTACCTTCCTATGTGCACTATCTTATACCAGGTAAAGTAAAGCTGCAGCAAGTAAAATTATTTTATTGTTGTATTGTAACCAGCAGTAGTAATGTGATATTGCATCTACCACCTGAAAAAAAAACCTGCAACTGATATTGCATATACCAAATACTACAATCTACCTGGTAAACTAAATCTGCAGCAAAATTGTCTCTCTTGTTGTAATGGTGCCTATAATGTGTGTGTTGCATCTACCACAAGCTAAACTAAAGGTGATGCTAGTATTGCACCTTGACATATAGCATTATTGTCTACCAGATAAACTAAGTAAAGTTGCAACAACAAAAGTCCTATCTACTGGTTTCTAGTGATGGTAGCAGCTTTAGTACATGCATGCCATATAATACTGTCTACCAGATATAGACTTAATCAAGATATAAACTAAATCAAGCTGCCTACCAGCCAAAGTCCTATTTGTTGGTTTCTAATATTGGTAGCAGCTTTATCAGTACACAAGCATGTGATAGGTAGCAGCAAAGTAGGAGAATAATTCTATATACCATGGACCAGTGGGGTAATAAATGATGCAGCAGCAGCATGTGTGTGTGAATGTGTGAATGTTGGCATTATTGTTTTATTTTTACCAGCAGAAGCAGTGAGGTATTTATTGCATCAATACCAAAGCATGTGGTAGGTAGCAGGAGAGTAGGAGGATAATTCTATATACCATTGAATAGTGAGGTGAAAATGCTGCAGCAGCTGTGTGTGTGTGGATGTTGGCATAATAAAATCTACCATGGTAGTCTACCATGGTAGAACTACCATGGTAGACTACCATGGTAGAGACCATGTATTAGCTTTAGTACAAGCATGCTGATCATGCCATATAATACTGTCTTCCAGATATAAACTAAACCAAGCTGTCTACTAGCAAAGTGTATGAAACCAACAGACCAAAACCAACAACCAACAAACCAACAAAACCAACAAAACCAAAAACCAACAAAACCAAACAAACCAAACAGTTAGGGTTAGGGTTTTGGTAGGGTTAGGGTTAGGGTTTTGGTGGGTTAGGGTTAGGGTTTTGGTTGGGTTAGGGTTAGGGTTTTGGTTGGGTTAGGGTTAGGGTTTAGGGTTAGGGTTAGGGTTAGGGTTAGGGTTAGGGTTAGGGTTAGGGTTAGGGTTAGGGTTAGGGTTAGGGTTAGGGTTAGGGTTAGGGTTGGTTGGTTAGGGTTGGGGTTAGGGTTAGGGTTAGGGTTTAGGGTTAGGGTTAGGGTTAGGGTTTAGGGTTGGGGTTAGGGGGTTGGGGGGTTGGGTTAGGGTTAGG